>JAQMYL010000033.1:9215784-9225967 GCA_030014365.1 Clarias pachynema | reverse complement strand
ACAAAATGGTTTTTCCTTTAAAATATGTACTAGGTGCGGCTTATAGCCAGGTGCGGCGTATAGTCCGGAAATTACGGGTATATCAATTTTGGAAATTGTTTCAGATATTTCTGTGCTCTCCTCTACAGATGTTCTGTTTCTTAATAACTGCATTTTTTCTCTCTCTCATATTTCTACTCTGATGTCTCCTCTTTTTTATTCTGCCATCACATAAGATTTCTGAGACATTGCCACATGTTTTGCTGCTTTGAAGTAGTTTCTATCAATACCAAAAGTCTTAATGCACCATGTTTGGTGATACACAACCACATTGAAGCCATTACTGTCAGTTATCCCAGCACTGCTACATGCATGATAGTCAACCTCAGCAAACTGATCATTTTGCTTAATAATAGCACGGGTACTAACAAAAAAAAAAAAAAAAAGCATCTGTCGTATTTCACGAACATTGTTTCCAAACTACTGACATATGTGCATCAGATCTAGTAAATTCTCCATCTCAACCACATCTACATTTCCAGAAACAAATATGCCATAATTCACACTGAACGCATTTGTTCCACACATGTATTCTTTGGAATACACAGCAAGTTTTCCCCAATTCGATCAGTGATTGAACCACTTTCAAACTGGTATGCAAGCTATTGCCAATAGTTACAACATTATTTACATGTTTGCTTTCCCTGAGATCACACTATGTACACTGCAATGCCATCGCAGCCAAACTAATTGCAACACACTGTTTCCTTGGCCACCTGAACTTACAAATCACCCCGATGTATCAATCTATGCATGCAACCAATACTTTCACCTTCGTTTGATTTAAACATAGAGGTTTCCTCATTATTAACTGTTAAGACGACACTTATTTCTCCAACAGCATAACTGTTGACAAATTGTGGCATATCTGATGAGGTTACGCCTACGTGGGAGGACTTGGAGGCACGGATTCAGGAAGTTCTCAGCAAAATCCCAAACACCTGTGCATTCCATCCCTGGTCGTTTGAGGAAACCTACGTAAAAAATGTAAGATTTGCTTTCATTTTCCTAATAGTAAAAGTTATCCTATTATTCACTGCCACTTTACACACACACAAAATAAATATGGACTTATCAATTTTTAATGCTTAGTTACTTTTCACACACACTGTACATTAGTGCCACAGATACAAACATCCAATGTCTGATTACAAACCACATGCATTGTGAACATTACAGACAACAACAACAACAACATAAAAATCATTATGTTTCATAATAGCACACATAGCGGCACGGTGGTGGTTAGCATTGTCGCCTTGCAACAGGTTCGATTCCTGCCTCGGGTCTGTGTGCATGAAGTTGTCCCCATGCTTGGTGGGGTTCCTCCAGGGTGCTCTGGTTTCCCTACACAGTGCAAAGACATGCAGATCAGGCAATTTGGAAACACCAATTAGCCTGTAGTGTTTGAATGACTGTGTGAGGGTGTGTGCGATGGATTGGCGGTCCTGTCCCAAGTCCCCCCCGCAACACTGTATACAGGATAAAGCGGTATAGACGATGAGGCGTGAGTGAGTGAATAGCCTTTAATGTTAACCAGACAAGATTCTTCACATACACATCACTTTTACCTCCATTCAGTGTTGCTGTTACTTTGCAAGTTTTACTGAAAATGCTATATTGGCCACCAAACCAATGAGAACATGGTCTTTCTCGCAGTAATTTTAGTACGAATGTCCTGAAGAGCAGATTTTTGCTATTGTGTATATAAATGTTTCTAAGCTTAAACATTTTAATTACACTGCAGGCTATTCTTAAAAACTCTTCATTCACCTCTCCAGACTTCAGTCTAACCTTTATTGCACTGCTACTACGCCCGACACGTTTGGACAAACACAAGCAACAGAATGAGAAACATTCTTACTACTTCTGTTTAATGGCTTACGCCGCATCCGGAATCTCTTCAGCCTCGGCATCTAAACACACACAAAAAATACAATCAGACTGAAAGCACACAAATCATATTATTATTAATCAATAAACATACAGTCATGGCCAAAATTGTTGCCACCCCTGAAATGTTTCCAGAAAATCAAGTATTTCTCACAGAAAAGTACTGCATTAACACATGTTTTGCTATACACATGTTTATTCCCTTTGTGTGTAAAGGAACAAAACAAAAAAAGGGAGGAAAAAAAAAGCTAATTTGACATAATGTCACACAAAACTTCACAAATGGACTGGACAAAATTAGCACCCTTAACTTAATATTTGGTTGCACACCCTTAGGAAAAAATAACTGAAATCAGTCGCTTCCTATAACCATCAATAAGTGTCTTACACCTCTCACCCGGAATTTTGGACCACTCTTCCTTTGCAAACTGCTCCAGGTCTATCATATTGGAAGGGCACCAACAGCAATTTTAAATTCTCTCCACAGGTGTTCAATGGGATTTAGATCTGGACTCATTGCTGGCCACTTCAGAACTCTCCAGCGCTTCGTTGCCATACATTTCTGGGTGCTTTCTGAAGTATGTTTGGGGTCATTGTCCAGCTGGAAGACCCAAGATCTCGGACGCAAACCTAGCTTTCTGACACTGGGCCCTACAGTGCGACCCAAAATCCTTTGGTAAACCTCAGATTTCATGATCTGAGGAATTTTCTTTCACAAGATCTGTGTTCTTTTCTTTGTTGGCCTCATTCCGTTTTCGGTAAACAGTAGAATGATGTGCTTTACCAAAAAGCTCTATCTTGGTCTCATCTGTCCACAAGACATTTTCCCAGAAGGATTTTGGCTTACTCAAGTACATTTTGGCAAACTGTAGTCTTGCTTTTTTATGTCTCTGTGTCAGCAGTGGGGTCCTCCTGGGTCTCCTGCCATAGCATTTCATTTCATTTAAATGTCGACAGATAGTTCGCGCTGACACTGATGCTCCCTGCAGGACAGCTTAAATTTCTTTGGAACTTGTTTGGGGCTGCTTATCCTCCATCCGGACTATCCTGCGTTGCAACCTTTCATCAATTTTTCTCTTCCGTCCATGCCCAGGGAGATTAGCTACAGTGTCATGGGTTGCAAACTTTTTGATAATGTTGCGCACTGTGGGTAGAGGCAAATCTAGATCTCTGGAGATAGACTTATAACCTTGAGATTGTTGATCTTTTTCCACAATTTTGGTTCTCAAGTCCTCACACAGTTCTCTTTTCCTCTTTCTTTGTCTTTGTCTTTGTAGTGTGGCACACACAGACACACAATGCAAAGACTAAGTGAACTTCTCTCCTTTATCTGCTTTCAGGTGTGATTTTTATAATGGCCACACCTGTTACCTGCCCCAGGTGAGTTTAAAGGAGCATCACATGCTTGAAACAATCTTATTTATCCACAATTCTGAAAGGGTGCCAATAATTTTGTCTAGCCCATTTTTGGAGTTTTGTTTGACATTATGTCAAATTTGCTTTTTTCCGTCCCTTTTTTTGTTTTGTTCCAATACACACAAAGGGAATCAACATGTGTATAGCAAAACGTGTTTATGTAATACTTTTCTGTGAGAAAAATTTCCGGGGTGCCAACAATTATGGCCATGACATTTATACATTTTAAAATATGAACATTTGTACAGTTGCACTCGAAATTAATTAACTCTATTGAAAATTAGTTGTTGGTTGTTGGACAAAATCACTAACTTGCAGCTGTTTGTATTAAATTGAAAGCAATTTAAAATATAGTATATATTTATTTAAAATATACAGTATAGATGCTCACACTATGATGTCACTCAATGTGATGTCACTTAGCGCGTCTCTGAATATGATGTCACTCAATATAATGTCCCACAGAAAGTTATTAACCACTTTTAAGCAACACCCTCGGTGCCTGTGATTAACCCCTTACACGCCGCTCAAAAATAGACATTTCTCAGACCGTGGTATCAGTCCCCGGTACCGGGGGACTTTTAACGAGTACTTTAGAAAATGTGGTATCGAGGCCGATACCAGATACCGGTATCGGTGCATCCCTACCCAAAATGGTGGGGGAAAAATCCTTAGGAAAACAAGAGGGTCCTAATAACTCAACACAACCAATATAACACGTAATTTCTCCAAAGTCAACATAAAATGATACTTTTAATGACTACTACAGTTTTAAAATGATTCAACTCCTTGAAGAAAACCTTCAATCTTCAGTACTCAGTAGAGCCCCCTTTAGCTATTAAGACCTATTGTAGTGATTCTGAGGGATCTTAGCTGATTCCTTATTGGCAATGGCCTCTTGTTCTGTAATATTCTTGGAAATTGTAGAAAGGAAATTACTTTTTAAATTTTTTCAATTGGATTCAAGTAAAGCGACTGTAATGGCCACACTGGAACCCTCTAGGATTTCATCTGAAACCAAGCCTTGGTGGACTTCGAAGTATGCTTGGGATCACTGACACTGACACATTGGAAAGTCCAATGACAGAAGTTTCAGCTTCCTCACACATGCCATGATGTTTTCTTCAAGGATACTTGATTGAATCCATCGTGCCCTCTCCACTCTGCAAGATTCCAGTGCCGGAGGAAGCAAAGCAGACCCAGTGCATCACCAAACCACCACCATGCTTCACTGTAGGTAAGGTGCACTTTTATGCACATGCTTCATTCATTCTCCTCCAAACACGCTGATTCATCAGTCCATAGAACCGAATTCCCAAACTTCTGTGTCTTTTCATATGGTTTTTAAGCATACCGGAGCCGACTTTGTGTTTTAGGGTGGGTAGTGGTGTATGTCTTTGGTTAATCTTCTCTGTTCAGTATGTACATAAAATGCATGCCACTGTTCCTGTAACTTTAAACTTGCAAACTAGCCTTCCTACTGTATTTCAAGGAACATTTAGTACCATTGCTTTTTTTAAAAATATATATCCTTGTCCTTGTTTGGGCAGAGCCATGATCTCTTCTCTTAACTTTATGAACAACTCTCTTGACTTTTTTTTTTCCTGACATGCAATCAAACAACTCCATCAACAAATCTGGTGAAATCACTAGTTATATTAGTTGTGTTGAGCTATTTAAATAGCTTGAATAGCTTGTCTGATCTCTTACAAACAGCTACAAGTTAGTAGTTTTGGCCAAAAATGGGGTTCAATGGAGGTTGAACAATTTCGAGTGCAAGTGTACACAGAAATTGCAAACATACAAATACAACACAGACCGACATGCACACATATACAGTTAAACATTCGATTGCGAGCATAATTTATTCCGGAAGCGTGCTTGCAATCCAAAGCACTTGTATATCAAAGCGAATTTCACTATTAGAAATAATGGAAATTCAGATGATTCACAACCCAAAACTATTCATATAAAAATGATTAATGATAAATATAAAGTAAAAATAAAACAAATTAACCTGCAATTTACCTTTGAAAAGAATTGCAGCTGGTGTGTGTGTGAAGAGGAGAAGGTGGGATTCTGTGTAGGACGACTTTCACAAGTGCACACACAAGCGTTTCTGTTTTTTCTCATGAACAAAGGGAGCTCTTTTTGTGGTTGGGGTCTTACCATGCTCAAAAAGTCATGAAAATCAGCACAAAAGTTGGAATCTACGGTCATTAGAACGCACATTAGAACGGTTGGCTGGCGTCACGTGGTTCGGAGGAAACACGTGATAGTCTTCGTCCCTCCCGACTGAGTGGTAGTCGTAGCCTTAATGTGGGAGTCCCCTAGTGACGGGGAGGAATTGGACATGACTAAATTAGGGAGAAAATCGGAAAAAAAATCCCCGCCCCCCCCCCAAAAAAAACAAAAAAAAACATTTAGACGTGATTGAGCTACATGACTTTCACACTGCATGTCATGAGCAGTACTTCACAGGAAGTCAGTTATTTTGGGCAGTTTGCAAAACACACCCGATGGAATTTGATCTCAAATGGTTCAGCCATGGCTTACGGTGAATAAAAGGAAACAGGAAGTGGCTAATAACTTCAGTGCACATTAAGTGATGTCCTTCAAACATCAGCTTTAAGTTAAGAGAAGAAAGCTGATCACGAGGATATGACGACTGTGAGTCTCAGTCATAGCGCCACCAACTGGCAGCAGGAAGTCCATCACTTTTAGAAAAAACTAATATTTTGTCCCTCAAAATCAGTCAATAATGTCAAGACATGGCTGATGTGAAACTGCAAAGGAATTTGACATATCCTGAATGGTGTTGCCATGGCGAGGATTTAAAGTAAGGACATAGAAGAAAATGTGAAAACTTTCTTATATCTTTAGAGTGGAAAGTCCTAATGTGTCAAAATGTTTTATACCGAGAGAGAAAGTGATTATGAGTTCAAGTTCAAAGTTCAAAGACTTTTTTGAGGAAGGACAGAGCGATAGAACCCCGGGTTTGGCACAGGGCCTTCGCAGCGCCCCCTGGAACTTTATCAGAAATCTAGCTTAATAGCTCATATACAGTCCACTTGCACATATACATGTTAAACCTGGTACACATTTAGATCTCATCGAGCTGAACAACCTTCGTGCTGCATGTCATGGACTCTACTCAACAGGAAGTCAGTTATTTTGGGTTATTTGGAAAACACACCCAATGGAATTTGATATACTCCTCCTAGGGGATTTATACGATCACCACCAAACCGGGCCAGTATGATCTCACGACATTAAGGATGCAAAATTGCGAAGGGATTTTTGATACCTCAAACACTTCATTCGTGTCAAGGTGTTAAACTTATGGCGAATAAAAGGAAAGATGAAGTGGCTAATAACTTCTGTGTACATTGAGCGATGTACATCAAACCTCAGCTTTATGTTAGGAAAGGAAACCTGATCACATGGATATGACCCCTATTAGTCTCAGTCATAGCGCCACCAGCTGGCAACAGGGAGAGTTCACTTTTAGGAATCTCTAATATTTTGTCCCTTTCTTTCACCTCATTTCGTTCAAAATCAGTCAGAATAATGTCAAGACACGGCTGATGTGATACTTTAAATTCCCATCCCTATGAGACACACAGTTAGTGTTAGTATTGATGTTAGCCGCGGTGGCTAGGAGGCTAAACATAACGCAGCTTACCAACAGACTCCGGCCTCCTCTAGACTCCTTTACTGAACCGCTCCAGCTCTCAGTGACTTAAACCAAACAAGGGGGAAAACATAACAACGCCTTTAGCAGTGTCTTACAACAACTTCATTAAAAAAAAAAAAGCCATCTGCATAAAAAAATATATTTTTAGCTTGTAGCTATTTAATAGTTTATCATTCACCCGGTCTTTAACTCTATCGCTGTTATTTTCCCCCCTTCCCGTATTCCAACAAACCCCGCCCCCTTGAGGCGGTACTTGATCGAGCAGTATCCAATCATAAGCCCGCATGAACAAGGACATAGCCAATCCGAAAAGCTGGTGACATGAATACGGGTGGGAAATGTACAACGCGCGCGGCTTCAATTCGACATTTGAAGATGCTTCACGCCTGACTGACAGATGATGAGCTCAGCTTTAAAACATTACATGTAAATGTTACTGTCAAGGTCCGGGTGCGAGTCCTGTTCGACTTTGTGGTTGTAAATAATATATATATTCTATAGATTATTTAATATATAATAATACTTAAAATATATAATGAAATATATAGAATAGAATGAGGTAGAATATATATAATAAAATATATTCTATTTTATACTATTCTATTTTTCTCGCTTTAATTTGTTATTTTCTTCTGACTAATTTCAGAGCTTCCTCAAAGTTCCATCTTTGTCTATATTTGTCATGCGTGTAAAGCACTTTTGAATCTTGAATCCTGAATTTGGATGGATGGATAGATGGATAGATATGCAGATATTTCCCTTAATTTATTTTTGCTATATTTTGCACATTGTGACTGCAAACATCATAAAGAATACCTGTGTACAGATATTAAAAATCATAAACTGTTATAGTATAGCACTCAGGGCAGCTGTGGTAGAACCTGAAGTGTGTGTATACGGTATACAAACTTTCATGGCTTTTATGGTGATCACCAGGTGTTGGCTTCTTTCGTTTTTTCTTTCTTTTTCAATCATCATTGCACTCAGTGGTTGTGGTTGGTGACTTCACACCAACAGCCAGTGCCTGAAGGGGAAGTTACAACCTCTGGCAACCCACAAGCACACCGCTCACATGCTCATAGAAAATGTAAAAATGCCATTTAGGATACTGTTGAGATAAAATCACTGAAATACAGAATGTATTAATTTTATGTGCATTACCCCTGTATCCGTTTTGTGTATTGTGTATTTAGCTTGTATTCATTTTAAACAAATATACAAATGCATTATCATGTAGCACATTTGGGGAAGAGTTTTTGTTCAAAGAGTCGTGACTGTATTTGTATACTTACATAATTGTATTTGGTATTTGGTCTGTTTATCTGAGTATAGACTTTTCCACTCTGACATGTTAAGGCCTTGTTTTTCTGAGACTTTAAATATTTAAAGGGAAATCATTCACTTTTTTGCAGCTTAAGCAGTCATGGTGACATTTAACATTTTTTATTTTGGCCTGAGAGAAGGCTGGAATGTCCTGCCTCAAAGAGGAACTGTCCGAATTTTTGCTATCCTGTTTTTTTTTTAATGATTAGTTAGAGTTAACTGTGGAGTGTGAGTATTTTTTAATTCCTGAAGGCTTATGTATAAAAGACTGATGCACATGAGGAGCGAAGGCTGGTCCATGCAGTCTTATCTAATAGAAGCGTTACTGTAGTTCAAATTGATGAAAATATTCATGCTTGTTCATATAGAAAGGGGTTAGAACACAAAAAAATGGACCGATACTCTAAGGTAGGTGAAATGTTCTTAAAGAGAATAATGGTGACTAGCCTGAGAGTATGGAACGGAAGCATCCTCAATCACTGACAAGAAATAGTTCAAAAGTCAACTATCAGCTGCAAGATTGATGCTTATATTTATCTGGGATTCTCAAGAACCAGGAAAAAGGTTCAACAATCAACAATGCTTGTTACAGTGAGATGCTTATTAAAGAGCTGAGGCCTGAACTTCTTATTAAACACTGAGGACTCCTATCCAAGGGCGTTGTAATCTTGCATGCCGATGCACATCTGCACACTTCTGCCCACATCGTTGACACTCTGAAAAAAACTTTGTTTTGAAGCATTCTCCCTATAGTTCTGAGCATACTCCATTGGACTTTAATCTGAGCAGCCCTATGAGGATGAAGATTTACTTCTGATAAAAAAGTGAAGACAGCGGTGCACTCGTTGCTCGTTTAATGAGGGAATATGAAAGCTTGTTGACAGATGGTATACAAAAGTATATTGAAAAGCAAGGAGAATATGTGGGGAAATTATATTTTTCTTTTCTAAAATGTAATTCTAATAGATTCAACAGTCAGAGTGTGGATAATTTTGGGTTTTTATTAATAATCTCATTCCAATATGTGATTTTAGGGTTACAGTTCACTCACAGGGTGAGTACAGAGGGAGAGTGTCACAGGCCTTCATAAAAACACATGGTCTATTTATTATTTCTATGACATGACATACGGTACATCTTGACCCTTACACTATATTCATAATCATAGCCACTGTATCATGTTTTTGCATACTTGACTCAAAATATTTGCATTGGGTCCTAAACTTTTGCTTACCATGCACATAATCTGCAGTTCACAAAAAATTGTTGCTACTTAACAAAGTGGATGATTATTGATTGCGTCATTCTGTTTGTGAAGAGATATCTATTTGGGTGTCAGAGCTTTGGGGAAAAAATTGTTCTGAAACCATGAGCCCTATATGTGATTATTAAATCATACTGTCTGATCCCTATATAGATGTATGTTCTTTAAAAAAAACAAAAAAAACAAGCTAAACCAAAAAATGTCTAAAACGCTATAAACTTTAAGGACTACACCTAATATACAACACACTGGTTTTCTCAACAAAAAAAAAAACCTGTTTACTAGGGTTTGGCATATTGTGTTCTAAAGGGTACATTTCGTTCCCCTGACTCAGCATTTGGCAGCTGTGTCCTAATCTTATGACCTCTGTTCCTGGCTTTCAGTCATAATATGTGGTTAATTACTAATAAGCAGGTAATAATAAATTGGTGAGGTGATTTTGTGATATAACAGAGACAAAGAGATGGAAAAATTGTAACAGACTTGATGTACTGTTCAGACAAAGTACGTGTGTGGACAGTTATGACAGTTAAAACGGCTTTGCTGTGAAT
>JAQMYL010000033.1:9175900-9189517 GCA_030014365.1 Clarias pachynema | reverse complement strand
AGTCGGGAGGGCCGAAGACTATCACGTGTTTCCTCCGAACCACGTGACGCCAGCCAACCGCATCTTTTCGAACTGCTTTCTCACGCACCGTTGGGGGCGGCGTAACACACTCGGAGGACAGCGCTATCCACTCCTTCCGTGTGCGGAAATAAACTTCTGTGTATGAAAATAAACTTCTTTTCACACAATTCAAAGGAATGTTTGTTGGAAGATCATTAGTCTAAAGCGATGGTTCCAAGCATTGAACAATATATAGCCTATAATATATAACAAATATATATAATATATACAGTAGCAATGAACGCATGAATGTGTGTATAGAAACTGTGAAATTGATATTTTTATTACTGAAGGGAAACTGAAAACATGTCAGATGCAATTTCAAATTAAATGTCTTGCAAACCATGACTGAATTTAAAACTTTTGATTTGACTGTCTGCTCACTGTTCATAGTCAGTGCTGCAGTATTTCCTTTACACTTTATACCTTGCCCACTTGCTACATGGGATGTATTGTGTTCAACAGGAAGCGTACTGATTTGTAGTGTATCTTTATTTAATATTGCCTGTGTGGTTCACATTCTGTACCTGCTTTCTGTGGCAATGTGGTTGTGGTTTCAGCGCTTTGTGCCACCAGGCCCACTGCTTCATCTACGGCTGCTCTCTGATCTACTGACAGTGAAGAACGCTGAGACGTTGTTATGGCTGCTGCGTTGTCAGGACCCAAAGCCTTCAACTGGCTCACTGACAGTGCCTGATCATAAAAATAAATAAATAAATCATAATAATGCATTTCATTTGCAAAGTACATACCCAAAACCGATGGATACAACATACAGTAGGTAAGGGGCAGTGGTGGCTCAAATGCTTAAGGCTCTGAGGCTCTGAGGAAGGTTGGTGGTTCAAGCCTCAGCACTGCCACTATTGAGCCTTTAAGCAGAGCCATTATCCCCAGTGTGCTTCAGCGGTGTATCCTGGCTGACCTTGCCTTCTTAGCCCAGCTCCCTATTTGTCACATGCACTTAATATTGTCTTAATATGTAATCAAAAGATAATACAAATACCCAAGATGCTTTTTTTGAGAGACCATACAAATATTAAAACCTCAAACAAAAACAATAAACATGTCTGGATATGCAGACCTGACTAATGTCCTCATCAGCCATAACATTACAATGCAATATATTAACCCCCATATTGTGTAGGTTCCCCTTGTGCAGCTCTGCGTCCTCAGGACATGACTGCACAGGATCTCTGGGGTAGTACTGTGGTGTCTGGCACTAGGAGTTTAGCGGCAGATCCTTTATACATATATCTTACTATTTCATTTTGTTTATTTTCCGGCACATTTAACGGGTGCTTGATTGGATTGAGATCTGGGGACCTTAATGTCTGAAGCAACAACATTAACCTCCTTGGCTGCTGAGTCCCATGCACAGCAGGCTGTAGTACACTAGATGTTCTGGGGCAAAGGGTGCCTAAAGCCTATCCAAGAAGACTTGGGGCATATGATGGGGTAAACGCTTAGACAGGGTGCCAATCCATTGCAGGACGCACTCATTATGGTGTGGGAATGCCAGTTAACCTAATTTGCATGTCCTTGAACTGTGGGAAGAAACCGGAATACTCAGAGGAAACCCACCAAGCACGGGAAGAACATGCAAACTGCATGCACACAGACCCAAGGTGGGAATCTAAATCTTGCTCCTTGAAGTTCAAGGCTGACAGTGCTAACCAATACGCCATTGTGCCGCCCCTGTCACCAGTTTACTGGAATATCATTGATAATCAAGGAATATCTAAAAAAGGATACGCTATCCTATTCACCTGTCAGTGGTCATGTTATGGTTGATCGTTGTAAAGCGCAATGTATATCAAAGTTGAATAATCATTAAAAAAAATTATGCTATTTTCTTATTATTTCTATTACTATATCTAAGGGGATCTTAGAAAAGCAGGGCAGTACAACACAGAAGGAAGGCAGTACCACTCACCGCCAGACAATCAGGAGGGATGAGAGCGATGGCAGATTGATGGATGAATGACAGAACTGAGGAGTTTAGATATCCAAGCTCAGTTGCATTTAGGCCAGCTACATACAGAAAATAATGCGTTATTATTACACACAAACTCAAATGCACTTAATATGACATATTTACAAAATTGTAGCTGCGTCCACAGTTGTTTGTACAAAACCTATTTGCACCTAGCTATACAGTAGCAAGGTTCTGGACTATGAAATATCATGATATTAAGGAACTATGCAATCATAGCTCAAATTATAACTCAAGTTATTTTCTATTCGGGACAGACCAATTATGTTGCCCATGATGCAAATGTCAGCTTCACTCCAGCCTTTAGGGTGACCGAATGCAGTCACGGCTTTCTTCTTCAAACTCTCCAAGACATTCAAAGGACAGGAAGCACGGCCTATATCCCCCACTGCGTCCCTGATACAGAGCCAAACAGATCAGCATCCAGAGCACTGAATAATAATAATATTAAAAATAATCACTTCTTGTATTTCTCACAAATGTGTCTGTTTTATTGGTGCTCGAATCTCACTTGAATTCTGTAGTATTGAGCTGCTCTGTTTCATTAGGCTGCAGTCCGCAGATAAACTGGCCCAGGCCTGACATCTCGAGTGCACTGAGTTTACCCACTTTCATTCCAGTTCTTGTGAGGAAACCCCGCAAGACTGCTTCCTTCTGCAAGAACCACATCATCAACATCCACGTTAGTTTTTATACAAACAACTCTAAATATCTAATATAATGCTGCATGCGTTAATGTGTGAATGCTATGGAAAGTGCATAGCCGTTCTGCTGTGGTTTTGCGTCTTTGAGTAATTAGTAGTCTGGTGTACAGTACATTACCTGTGTTTGGTTCCATGGGCAGACGGACAGAAACTCTAGCGTATCCATTGAGTTGATGCTAAGGTTTTGAAGTTGTTTAGCACCAAAACCCTGAGAAACACAACCCATCTCCACAATCTTCGATTCGTTAAGCATTGATACATCACCCAGTGCCTGAAAAGGAATAAAGCAACAAACACCCTGTAAGATTTACATATAGAAGCAACATATCTATTTTCAATTGTATATACAATAGGTACCTAAAACATTAGCCCATTTGGAAAATGACTGATTTCAAGTGATCATACATTACAAAGACATGTAGGTTAATGTGCAATTTTTCTTTGCAATAGATACACAACATGGTATTCTACATGAAAACTGACTTGTATTTCACTGTATTTCAAGAATCTGGTGTGTGTGTGTGTGTGTGTGTGTGTGTGTGTGTACCTCTATAGCCTTGTCTTTTAGCGCGGCCAGTTGCTCTTTAGTATAGTTACTTATCTCTCCCAAGATAGAGACACCGTCTTTAAAAGTACTGGTCGTCATGCTGGACAGCTGAGCAGGGCTCCAGAGCACATTTCCCTCCTTTAGATCCTCGATCTGTGCCAGAGTAGGTACTACGGCTAAAGTGATTACAGAGGATGATAAATCAGAGTAAGAGTCTCTCTCTCTCTCTTTCTCTTTCTCTCTCTTCTTCTAGACTGTGAACATGCTGTTTTTGTTTTGCTGTCTGAAACTGTCTCGATTTCTGGTTTCAAACACTTGCTACATAGTAGAGCATTTCACAGAGGGAAGGCAAATTACGCATTTACATACTGTATAATAGTCAGCAAGTGGTAGTATTACCGCTACAAATTCTACACCACCACTTTGGTTATGTAACGCGACACCATGCACAAATGTAGTGAAGTATAAAATACAGATATTTACTGTAGGATGTAGTGGAGTAAAAAGTAAAAAGTATGCACTAATAAAATTATTCAAGTAAAATACAGATACATTAAAGCAGTACAGTACTAAGAAAAAGTACGCTAAGTACTTTTTTCGGCATATCCAAGAATAAATGGATTCTTGGATATGAATCAAGGCTATTCAAACATTACTGAGCAAAGATTATAATTCGGATGTCTCTTTTTTATATAATTTCTGTATGGACCCACTCTCTCTCCTGCGCCGTTGCTGAGTGACTTGAGTTTTCAGCTGAAACAGTTTGCGCTGGAGGGCTGAAAGATCCGGCCAGGCACGGAACTCCGCTGGGACCAGACCTGCCACCTGAGCCTGAACGGTGCTTTGAAGATCTGACAAAGATTTCATCAGCCAAGTCTACAGAGGAGAGGGAAATGTAGGGGTTACAGGATCAACCTCAGTATTATGAACAGAATATGAATGTATGTACAATAGAGGGAGAAGAGAAAATTTAGGTGTTTACTGAGAAAGCTGTTTCACATACACTATGTTGATAGCATGTCAGCATTTTCATAATAATAATAAAATAAAATAAAAAACAGCTAGATGTTCCTAATATTTGTTTTAAAGTGAATATAACTATAGATGTAGATACACTGGCCCAAGAGAATCAATATATTAAATTCAGTCCATATGAATATGCATATGCATACAGTTGTCAATCAATTAAAATTTTTAATCTAGTTAATCACAGTCATAGTGTGTGATAAAATACTCAGATATACTTGTATTATAAATGTGCAGATTTTGCAGTTTTATAATATCACAAAGATTAATATTTAACAAATGTTAAATTAAAATCTCTAGAATGCATGCAGTGCGCCAGACCATTAACAGCAGGCTCAAACCCGGATCCTCAGATCTGAAAATCAACTACCTAGAGCCCTAGCCACCTGAACCACCACTCCCACATCTTATGTTTAATGCATTTTAAAGGTAGCTCAAGCACACAGCTTTGCTTTTTCCAAACTTCCATCTAGAAGCTTTTTATAATGAGACTTGCAGTTCAGCACATCTGTTGATGTTGGTCATCTTATTAAATGAGCAAAACATACCATTATCACACACAGCCAGGTAACCCATTACCTGGGAGAAGCCATTAGGGACAAACTTGGTCAATTGTGTTAAAAAATATAGTAATGCGTTGAAATTTCTAGATTAATCATATGCGTTAATGCATTAATATTGACAGCCCTAGTTTAAATATAACCAGAGGCAATAATAACTGCTTAAAGTATGTGTATGATCTAAAAAGAAAGGTTTATTTAAGAGAGTCTAATGTGTTGCGTAACAGAGAAGCTCCACTTTACTCCCAAATACCCACTTTCCTGCACAGCTGTAAAGTTTTCATGCCCCCAACACATCAAATCTAACTAAGAAAAAACTATAATTGGGAAAACCTGGCCTACAAACAATTCTGTAATAGAAAATAGCTCAACCTGTATGTTATTTATAAAATGCTGATTGAAAAAGACAGTGGAACGAGTGAGAGCAGTCTAAGAATAATACACACCGTAGAAGGCAATGCGTCAAGGGCAGCATCATTCAGTAAGAGGAGAGGACCCAATGACCTTATGACATCCTCTGACCAATTAGATGGAGCCCTAGATGAAATGACAACGTGATAATTCATCAAGATTATAATATCACATACTTCAGAATGACTACTTAGGAAGCCCAATCACACTACAGCAAAGACTTTACAAACAGACAAACTTTAGTCAGGGGTTCATTTACAGTTGCATGTACAGTAAGGCAAATCCGCACCATTTACACTATATCCATTGTTTCCACGAATATAATTTTTTAGAATGTCTTCATCAGTGTTGGGGACGTTACTTTTTAAAGTAACTAATTACATTATATTAAAAAATTTATCAGTTACATTACAGCGTTACTTTCTGATAAAACTAACTAGTTCGAGTACTTCTCCATTGCAGAAAATGAAAACTCCTTTGTGATTCCTCATGCATGTTGTTTTAGTCAAGACCTTTATAATTATTCTACCATCATCATTCAGCAAAGTTTGGCCCATAATCTGTTAACTACTAATACCCCTATTTCACCTACGCGGTTTCGCGCGGTGGCCGCACTGTAAGTACGGTTCATCATGATTCACTGCAAGTTTTGGCGCTGTGATTACGTTTACATCTTTTCACGTGTTGCATAGTCAAACCGCATAGGTGAGATAGGGGTATAACAGCAGGATTAACAGAGGGGGGTGGGTTATCGGGGGCGGGGCTTGTAGGACGACTTTCACACACACACACAAATGTTATTGGGAATGACTGCTGTCTGGCTCACGGATTACATAAATTTTCTGAATAACGGATTACATTTTTGAAAAAGTAACTAAATAAGTACTTAAATGGTAGATATAACGTGTTAGACTCGTTACTTAAAAAAAGTAATCCAAGTACTCTAACGTGTTACTTTGTATTGATCTTTGGAATATACTGTATCTTACAGTATAAATGGTTTTGTACATCATATACACACTGTTATCACCTTTCATCTTACTTTCATTCATTCCCTATACCTCTTATCCTGCAGGCACATGGAGCCTATCCCAGGGGACTTGGTGCCAGTGTAGCAACAGTGCCAGTTGGTTGCAGGGCACAAGCATGCACACACTCACACACTACAGGCAATTTAGAAATGCCAATTATTTTATATGTCCATACCTTAGGACTGTGGGAGGAAACCATATGGGCGAGTTCCCATATGCTTAATGACTGAACGTTGTCGATGGCCATCTGCCTATCACTGGGTCACTCTAAAAATTCACTAGATAGTATATATATAGCATAATTCAAGTGTGACTCCCTCCTAAGTTCATTTTTTTCGAGGTTATGTCATTATTAACATCATGCTGCCTCACTAAAATCTACAATCGCAAGCTGCTGCCTTTTCACAGCTACAGTACATTAGTTATGGATAACCGTAGAATAAGATAGATAGATAGTGGTGTCATTAAGGTAGGGGACTACGCTACCCATAGAATTTTGTGAGCACATTGAACAGAGGTCCTCTGGAAGCCTGGGCAATGTATCGGCAAGACGTCAGTGCCCTCACGGTGACGTTCAGAGCATCAGGTTTCAGAGAGGAGATCCAGGTTGGGTCCAGTTCACACACAAGTGGACCCAGAGATGTGATATCCGCTGCAGACACTGCAGATGCGTTCTTCCCCTGAGGAGATATAAAAAATGGAGATGACTTCAGTGTTTGTTTTGACATTTAGGAAAATTCTGATAGATTTAGCTTTTTAGACATTATTTATGTCAACAAAAGATCCTCACAGAGATAAGTCAAATGTATCTGTGTGTGTGTGTATCTGTGTGTGTGTGTGTGTGTGTGTGTGTGTATGTGGTCATGGTACCAGGCAGCTGAGTGCTTTATTTCTAAGTTCCCGGCGTGATGGTGCACTGTTAGGTAGGGATGAGAGGTTGGCTTGACTCATCTTCTCCAGGAAATAAGGACACATGGAGGATTGGAGACCCTGAATCACCTGTACCCTGTATTGGGGTATAAATGTGTTTAGTAAGGGTGTGTATTCTTACCCATAAATAAGCATAGTACTGTACACTGCCTGCCAATTAAAACATTTCAGAAGATTAGCCTGCATCAAGCAAAGAAACCAAAATAAATAAATAAATAAATAAATAACATAAACACTTAGCTGCATTGTAAAATACTGACAGTAAAAATCACAACTATGTTTAATTGTGAAAATAAGAGCATTTCCACACTCACAGTGTGACACCGACTCATAGAATTAGGACTAAACAGCTGTGAGATTAATCAGAAAAAAAATCATTTTTTTTTTTGCTAGGGAGCATAAAGATTGGACTTTGGAGCAATGTAAAAAGCATATATGGTCTAATTGAAATGGGCTCAGATTGACCCTATTCCAGAATGATAGGCGTGCCAGGTTAAGAAGGGTAAGAAGGGGAAGCACATGAAGCAATGCACCCATCATGCACAGTGCCCACTGTACAAGCCTATGGAGTGTTGTGATCTGGGATTGCTTCAATTGTTCAGGTCTAGCTAGATTCAGCAACATTATGTGTGGAACAATTATGACCTGCTGATGACATGAATGTACTGAATGACCAGTGTATCCCATCTATCCCATCTGGGGCAGTGGTGTCTCAGTGTGTTAAGGCTCGAGGATTCGAGCCTCAGCTCCATCAGGTTGCTGTTGCTGGGCCCTTGAGCAAGGTCCTTAACCCTGATCCCAGCCTACTAACAAAAGTTTGGATGAATAAAGAATTTCACTGTGCACTAATGGATATGTGACTAATAAACGCTACGCATTTATTTCTTTCCTGATGGCGTGGGCATATTCCTGGACTCACATGTATTGGCCACCACATTGTGCCAAAATCAAAGCTAATCAGGCAGTGTTTTAGTATTATTGTAGTATATGTGTAAAGTAATACGGTAGGTGGATAATGAGCAGAGCTGGAATGGCCTGGAACTCTGATTTGCTGATGTTTGTGAAATATTTGGGTCTTTGCTTCTCCAGACTCTGGAACAGTTTGCTAGCCATGCAGCGCACCTTGGGGAGAACAGGATAGGAAGAATCAGTTGAATGTGGTGGGAAAAAAAACAAACCTTTATAAGAAATTAACTATGACTTACCTGTGTCTTAGAGAGCAAGTTAGAAGACTTGGCAAGTGTTTGAGTTGATTCTAAGGTATCACTCTGAGCAATGTAGTCGATCATGCCACAGGTCACGCCCTGGACAGCCTGGCCCAGCTTTCTGTTAAGAAGCGGTGACTTTAGATTTTTTAGCAGATTGACGCACTGTACAGTATTTGTTCACAGGCAACAAGTTGATTATCATATTGATTTGATTGATTATTATATTGATTATTCTATTTCATCTTTTGGTTTTCAATTATCAACTGGCTTACTTTATCTGGTCAAGTTTGAGCCCATTACCCACAGTCTTCTTCAAAAGGTAAACCGACTATGGAGAAAGAAATAAAGACAAAAAAGAAGGATGAATAAACAATAAAGGTGCCCAGAGCTCTGGATCCATATATTGGGTGGATGAAATGAAAAAGAAATACAGTATATATCAGTTTTAAATAATTCATTTCCCCAATAAAATGTGCCTTTTTAAACTACTACAAAAAAGACAGTGTGGACCAAATGTATCCAGAAGGATAATAATACTATCTGCTAATGGAAGATCCTCACGGGTAAAATGCATTTGTGTGTTTGTTTACTTGTACTCTGGACCAGCTGCGGCCATCCAGCTGATCTAAGGAATTAAGGTTTGCTTTGTCAAGCATGGAGAGAGTGAGTGAGGTGATAAGAGCATCTGGAATTTCCTTCACCAAATAACTTGAATTCACATCAGCACGCATCTGAGACAGAGAGAGAGAAATGGAGGATTCAATCCAACTTTCATGTGCCTCCTTCTCATTTTGCTTAATAATAAATACATAATTTTATTAATATGATTATATATATATATATATATAACCAAAAAAAAAAATAAAAAATAAAAATATATATATATATATATATATATATATTACATCCTTACCCCTACAAGCAGAGCCTTTTTTTGCAAAGAAGACATCATCACACTTATATTTTTCAAGCCTTCATTTCCTAGCAGGTCTTTTGCCTTGACATTCTTGAGCAGGTCAGTGTCTACACCTCTCACCATTGAGCCCAGGGACATCAATGTCTCACCAGTGATGTCCTACAAAGGAAATGAGGGAAGATGAAAACATTTTGTTAACCTGGCAGTCAGAAGGACACGTTAGGACGAAGTAACAGTCTAATATGGGGTCTGAAACTTAACCTTGTTCAATAATTTCTGGGCCAGGACTTTTGCCTGAGCTGGCTTCCATTCTGTTTGAAGCAAGCTGGACATAGTGCTTTGAAGAGTGTCTCTGCTGATACTGGACAGCATGGAAGGAGAGAGAACCGACATCCCGGTGCCCAGAGAGCCCAACATATCAGAAGTGGGAGGCTCGCCGTCTGACATCATCTTCCTCACCAACTGCTTCCTCATCTGATAGATACATTTAAAACGAGTGAGTGACAGCAGGGAGGAGTGTTAAGGGAATGGAGCAAATAAAATAAATATGAGGAAATACAAATGGTATGGAATTAAAGTGAAAAAGAGGAGAGGAAACTATGAGGTTTAACTTGGTGTAAGGCATGGACATTCTGTGCTTCTGATTAGCTTCATTAGAGGCCTTTTTTTAAATAAACAAATATTGATTAAATCAAATTGTAGATAGGAATGTCCTAGGCTATGTCCACATTACAAGACACATTGTTCAATTCCGATTTTTTGGTCAGAACAGTGTTGCATGCCATACCAGTTTACGTTCATAATCATAATAAAGTGACATTTATCTGACTTTAATGTGGATGTGTCTGCATGCATCGATATCTCTTTGCTTGGGCCATCTAGATTGAAACTTGTCATATTTGTGCGGCCACTAATTCATTTCAAACAGTGGATGTGATTTTTGCAAAAATTTGCTTGGTATTGTGCTAAATGAAAGAGTTGCATGCATTCCGTTCTGCCCCTGGCTGTGTCTGGTGTCTGGTTTTCTTCCTTCCTCTGGGCCTTAACAAATACAGCTAACTAACTGCTTGCCATCCTCCAGAAAACCCCAAACATGTTTTTTTTTTTTTGTGGCTACTGTAAAATCGCGTCCATTGTTTGAAATGAATAAGTGGTTGCATGAAATCATGATGTGGTTTAACCCAGATGAGTAATGTGTACATAACCTAAGAAGTATGAACAGTTAAATTTGTATACTGTGTACACTGTGGTCATGCATGCATCTGGGCATCTATAAAGAATAAGAAATAACTTAAAACTTTTACTGACCTCAACAGTCCCAGTCTGTTCACAGGACCCCAGCTTAGAGAGTAGCATTTTAACTACTGTAGCGTTTAGAGACTGAGGTTCATCATAGAAACAGACAAGATGTCCAAGTCTGTACAAGGAAGAGAAAATGAAGTCTGTTCACAGTATAATCAGCAAATTTCTATAATCGTGTTATACTGTAGAAGGAGCTTTAACTTATACAGGGCCATGATAAAATCATATAAAAACCATGGAATAAAAGCTCTAGATGGGACAAACCTGTCCATGTGTTTGGGGAAGTTCTGGGTTCCATTGAAACACTCTTGCTTGAGTCGTTGCATTAGTGTCTGGGCAGTCTCAGTCTGCATCCCGCTAACATTACTGAATGAAAATGAAAACTCGGGAGACTGGAAGAACTTACACAACTAAGAGAAATAGACCGAAATGAGAAGGAATCAGTTGATACACGATATTCAAAAACATGCCATTAAAAGCTAGAATGAAACCGAAATATATGAGAATATTTATTTTGCACAATATTGATGCTGTTGATCTGACATTTAAAGCCATAGTTTGCTCTAAAGCCATAGTTCCCAACCTGGGGTCCATGGCAAAGGTCACAAGGGTGTGTCCGAGAATTGGGGTGTTGGAATTACATTTTCACGTTAATAAATAAGATTACACTTACACACTTACTGTGTAATTAAAAGTCTGCAGAGAAAACTATTTAAAAAGATCCATTTATTTTTTTGGTGTATATTTGCTGGGCTGGATTGGGTTGGGTTGTTGCATTGTTGTTCTTAGATTCAACCAGGGGGGTTCTAGGGTAAAAAGGTAGGAAACCACTGCTCTAAAGGAAACATGATTCAGGACAACTGACCTCTTCTGGGGGAATTCCCCTGACTTCTGCCTCAGGCAGTCGTGAAATGAAACGTCCCATCATCCTCAGCACATCAGCCTTCAGCCAAGGTGTTTTGGGCTGACAGCCAGGAACTGAAGAATTGTCTGAAGAGATACAGAGAAATTTCGCAGTAATTGGTGTTGCTATGGGTGGCACGATGGTGTACTGGCTAGCTCTGTAGTGGTTCGATTCCCATCTCTGTGTGCATGTTCTTCCCATGCTTGGTGAGTTTCCCCTGGGTACTCTGGTTTCCTCCCACAGTCAAAAGACCTGCAGATTAGGCTAATTGGCATTCCCAAATTCGCCATAGTGTGTGAATGAGTGTGAGTGTGTGTATACGTGTGTCTTGCAATGGATTGGCACCGTGTTCAGTGTATACCGTGCCTCGTGCCTTAAGTCTCCTGGGATAGGCTCCAGGCCACCCACGACTCAGACGAATACTCAGACAATGAGTGGTGAGAGGTGTTGCTATAGTGATACACAGACACGACATCAAACAGTATTTCTTGCTTTTACTCAATGCACATTCAAATCGCTGGATTTCATGATTACAGCGGCCTATTTTTAATTTATGATTTACCTCCTCTTCATTAGGCTCCCTCTGCTCATTTCTTACCCAAGTAATTCCTAAATAAAAAGAACCATGTCATTTAGGCTACCCATCCAACCGTATTGGAACCTTTGTCGTTCAACTACCTGCTGTGGAGGCTAGTGGTGACCATTGTATTTATTACTATTTTTAAAACCATGGTAACATTCACACGTCAGTTAGCTCAATCTGCATGTCTTTGAACTGTAGGAAGGAACTGGAGTACCAGGAAGAAATCCACCAAGCATGGGGAGAACATGCAAACTCCATGCATCAGACTCAGACCCAAGGCAACAGTTTGAGGGGACTTACACATTGCCTGTTCTGCTGGCATTTGCAGACTGGGAACACTGGCAGGGTTACGAACTGGAGCACAGCTGGGATCATTTTCAGTGACTCTGTTTTTCATCCACTGCCTGATATTATTCCTTTGGCCTTCTGAAAGCGAGACGAAGACCTCATTGAAAGTCAGCATCCTAAGAAAAGCAGAAATAAATAAAGAAATGAAAAAACAAAAACCATACATGTAGATTTATTGGTGTTTCCCCCTAATTTTGTGTCTGTCTGGCTATCATTGCAATGCCATCACTCACATATCGCCAAGCTGTGGGCGCTGCAGCGTCTGCGGCAGCATTAGAGAAGGAGGTGATGTCTCTAGGAAAGGCTTAGCTGCCCACAAAAGCTTTTGGAGCTGTTCTGGATTAAACTGAGTAGCATTCTGTTCAATGGCCACCCAGGAGACAGAAGCCAAGACTGCTCGCATGAAACAGTTTGTCCTTTCCTAACAATAGAAAGATCAGGAGATGAAAGATGAAAGGATAAAAAGAATATGATAAACACTGCATGGGTAATAGCATTACAAGGCCCCTTCTTGATTTTTTTTTTGCATATTTGTCATTCTTACTGTACATGTTTGAGAACATCAAACAAATGTCTATATTACACAAAGATAATCCGAGAAAATTTTATTTATTTATTTATTTATTTTTTGCTTTAAAAACTGTCCAAACCTACAGTACCTGGCTTTGAGTGAAAAAGTAATTGCCAACTTGCAAAATCATGAATGAACCGTACTCACTTGCCACACCCGTTAAGGGTGGCAGAACCAGTTTTTAGGTTTATGGGCAATTATTTTTCACATAGTGCCAGGCAGGTTTGGGCAGCTTTTTTCCCATAATAAATGAAATCATCATTTAGAAACTGTCTTTTATTTACTCGGTTTATTTTTGTATAATATTAAAATTTATTTGATGATCTGAAGTGTGAAAAATACAGTGGTGTTTAAAATAATAGCAGTGTGTTGAGTGAATAAAGCTCCATATCCATATAATAACTTTTTTATTTAAATCACATAAATGCATTGGACACCCTGCACACTCTATTCTGAATCACAACATGAAGAAAAATGTGCTAAATGTATTATTAGTTTAATGTAAGTGAAGAAAAACAAATAT
>JAQMYL010000033.1:9134739-9153149 GCA_030014365.1 Clarias pachynema | reverse complement strand
GCCGATTCCGATGCCAGCTTTTTTTGTGGTATCGGCAGCATTTCCGATACCAGTATCGGAATCGGAACAACCCTAGTAATGTAAGCTGCAAGTTATTAACACTGCCTAGTAAAAAATAAATCACCTCTTCAGAAGGATTAAATTATTAGGCTGTATCAAGCAAAGAAAACAACTAAACAGGTTTGAAATGACTGGAATTGTTTTCAGAACCCTTCAACACATTGTCAAAACTTGGAAGGATAGTGCTGAACTGTCAACTGTGTGGATCAGAAAAAAAAAAAGAATGGTGATTACTTAAACACTTAGTGAATTTGCGTGGTTAAAAAAAAAAAGTTAAAACCATACTGTAGCTATGCTTAATAGTGAAAGTAAGAGCATTTCTATATGCACATAATGTGATGAGTACTCAAAGGATTGGGACCAAACAGCTGTGTCGCCATAAGAAAAACACTTGTTAATGAGAGAAATCAGAAAAAAGCCTTCAGTTTGTTAGGGAGTATAAAGATTGGATTTTGAAGCGATGGAAAAAAGGTCATGTGGTCTGATGGGTTCAGATTGAACCTATTCCAGAGTGATCATCATGCACAGTGCCCATTAACAATCCTTTGGAGGCAGTGTTATTATCTGAGGTTGATTCAGTTGGTCAGGTCTGGGCTCAGCAATGTTTTGTGACAATAAAATGCTGATGCTCTGAATGTATTGAAATCCCAGTTATCACATGTTCACATTTACTTCCCTGATGGCCCAGGCATCTGGCCCAGGTTGTGGGAGAATCATTTTCACACATGACCTGGACACTACATTATGTGCTGAAATAAAGTGCATGTTGTATGAGTGCTTGTATGGTACCTGACAAATGCAAGATAGTGATGTTGATAAGTGTTTTTAAACTGTTTATATTATTTTGGCATCATTCCTTCAGTAAGCCTAAGTTTTGTCATATTCACTCTTATGCTGCCCTCAAAGTCAGATTCACAAGGTGTATAATTGAATAAAAAATAGCTAGCTAGAAATGTGTCAGCATGACCAAATCTTAAATGCTTAAATGCAAATGACGAGTAAACATTAACTCAAACATTCTCCACTGCTGTACTTAACAAGGGAAACATTCACTAATCCAAGCTGTACAGGTACACATACCACATTGTCTTGAAAAAGCTGCATCTGTATCAAAAAGATGCATCATTGGACTCTGCCACTCAAATACCCCTCTCAATTACTCCCACGTGTAATCAGGGAAAGTCAAAATGATGTGCTAACGTCATTTATTTTGATTACAAATGGAATGGAAATATGAAAACATTATCTCACAAAACTGTTAGCACATTGCATGCAATCATAAAAAAGTATAGAATAACTGCAAATCACAGTCCACCTGTGATACACAAACATCAGAGACTGACAACTGACAATTATATATTATCGACAATAATAATAATAATAATAATAATAATAATAATAATAGTCAATGTCACACAAGAGGGAGTTGTGCTGCCACCACTGCCCCAATTGACATGTATATTTACATTACTATAATGCATTTTATTAATATTTTTATTAATGATATTTATAAATACTGTATGTTTTTATTATATTAGCATAATTGTAATGTATTGTACTGTATGATATGGTATTGCATGTGCAATATCCAATAAGTGTTCTTTTTGTGGTTTTAATGTTTTTTTTTTTGGTGCCATATGATTATTTCAGAAATTGTATCACATACAGCAGTCTCTAGACTTTATACAGAATTGTGCCGAAAAAAGAGAGGTGAAAGGCCTATTTGGTACGAGCTGACTAACAGATTAGAGCAGCTCAAATAATCACTCTCTACAACCATGATGAGCAGAAAAAATCTAAGCCTGCGCAAACCACTGGACCTTGAGATGGATGGGTTAAATTGGCACAGACCCAAAATGAACACAATAAACCCCTGGTCTTTTTCTGGTCTCCAGCTGTCCAACATTGATGTGTTTGTGATTTCATGTGTTGTTTTTCTTCTGAGATGCTTTTCTGCTCACCACAATTGTCAAAGGGGACTATATGAATTACTATAAACATCCTGTAAGTTCAGACCGTCTGCTCACAGGAAGCGTATACCATTCTGTGTAAAGTCATGAGATTACTGCTAGTGAAATTCCCAAGAAATCTGCAGTTTCTGAAATATTCAAACAAACCCATCTGGCACCAACAACTATGTCAAGTTGAATATTTGTATACATTTATTTAATTATAATTTAAAATTCTGTGATTTTATTAATCACTATGAAATCTTCATGTCAGTGTCAGTTCTTCCTGGTCATGACCCTAAACACCAACAAAAAAAAGAGAGAAAGAAGCTGTAAATGTGTTGTGCCAAGCAAAGCCAAAATGTTTGCATGTACTAATTAATCAGTTAAAAAAAAACATTTACCAAATCATGCTTTGTCTTCTTTTGCTAGGATATCATCACCCTGTTATTAAAGTCATTTTGATTCTGACTCATCTTTCTAGAGAACATTATGTGCTGCACACATGGCCATGACAGCCTCCCTTTCCCATCACTCACTCTTTCACAATCACAGACACAAGAATACTAATCAAGCACATCTGATGTCAATCACACACTCACACATGTACACATCCACACAAACATACACTATGTGAAGACTTTTTTATTATTCAACTTTTCAAATAGAATAAAATGTATAAATGTATACAGTACCAGTCAAAATTTGGACACAGCTTCAAATTCATAGTTTTTTTGCTTTATGTTTATTTTCTAGATTCTAGAATAATACTGGCGATTTCAAAACCATGAAATAACACATAGGAAATTAGGTAATTAAGTAACAACGACAACAACAACAACAATGGTCAATTGTTTTAAGATATGAAGGTCAGCCTTTCCGGAATAGTTTTTTAATGAACAGCAATGTCAGGTGCAGTTGCAAAACCCAATCAAAACCAAAACTTACCTCTGATATCTAATAAATCTAATAAATAGCAGACACATCTCAATGTCAACATTGTTTTATAATGTAGAATAAAATACCAATCAGGAAAGACCATTGAATTGGAACGTGTGTCCAAACTTTCAACTGGTACCGTACACCAGTCCACCATAACATTAACACCACATACAGTACCAATACCACATTAACATTGATTATCAGTTATATACTGTACCAGTAAACTGGTAACAGGGTCACGGGTACCCAAGGCTCATACATGCCAGCAGCAAACAAAAGCCAGCCCTTCAGTCCAATCCCACAGTGAAACCAGTGCTGCACAAATCACATTAAAAAAGACAATGCTAGCCTTAAAAAAATGCACCAGGATACCCAGTGCACGACAGCCCATCAAGGACAAACAAATTTGATCCATGGAGGCCACAACCCACAGCACTCAAAGGATCTGTTGCCAAAGTACTGGTGCCAAACACCACAGCACACCCCCAAAGGTCTTGTGAAGTCATACCTCCAGAGGCCAGAGCTGCCCATGTGGCACAATACTGGGCGTAATGTTTTGCATTGTAATGTTATGGCTGAATTATGTACAACTCTACAATATTTTGCAGTGCACCAGTTATGTTACAGAAGTTTGTTCAGTCTGTTATTGGCGTGTTCTGCAATAACAGTGTTAATGGTCATGCCTGAAAGGCCTTTTCTAGTGCTTTTATTTATTTTGATCTGCAACATTAGTTATTGTAATCCTAGTTATAATAATAGTTGAATAAATTCAACACTGGCGCTATATTGGGGCAAGATTTTCTTTTCCAATACTAATAATGATCATTGAGTATCAGTCAAATTTAATTTTCATTTTCATTTTTCACTTTCATTTCATAATCACTACTGGCCCCAAAAAAACCCCACATAGCTACAACATGAAAGGGTGGTTTAGACTTTTTGGTTTTACACAGCTGGGATGTTGTTAATGTTAAACCAGATGGTTCTTAATTATTACACATGGCTTACAGTTGAAAAATGAAAGTTTGTTATCCCTTTGAAATTATTAGGGTTTATGCATAAAAAAGTGATATGATCTGATCACCATTACAATTCCATCCATACACAATTTGAACAAATTAATCACACACAAGGTGGGAATTGAACACTCGTCCCTGGTGGTGCGAGGCCACAATGTCATATTGTGTTACAGAAGTTGTTCAGTCTGTTATTGGCATGTCCTGCAATAACAGTGTTAATGGTCATGCCTCAAAGGCCTTAACTTTTATTTATTTTGATCTGCAACATTAGTTATAGTAATTCTAATTAAAATAATAGTTGAATAAGATCAACACTGGGGCTCCTGGAAGACCGTATACATGAATTAATGGATAAACCACATGCATACCTTAGCCAGTGAGAAGGACGATGATAGAGATCACAGCAGCCAGCAACACTGAGAGGAAGGACATTTTATCAGTGATGTACACCTCCATACACACTTAACACTCTGGACACATGCACACTTGTATACTTACTGTAGTTGGATGTAAAAATGGAAGCACTAGAGGAGTTTACTTAAAAAAAAAAAAAAAAGCCACATTAGAAGGAGTGCAGTTGGAGCTGAAACATATACTATTATTAAGTTCTTATAGAGATTATAGTCTGCTTATTATTATTATTATTATTATTATTAGACACAATAAATGGTTAGAACAGTTTAACATGCAGGTAAAAATAACCAAAATGTTAAAATGGTTAAATTGAGGGATTAGGTGATTAGGAGAGAGAGAGAGAGAGACAGACCGAGACAGAGCGAGAGAGAGAGAGAGACAGACCGAGACAGAGAGAGACAGAGAGAGAGCGCGAGAGCGCGCGCGCGAGAGAGCATCTTATGCGGTGCTTCTTTTTCGAATTCATAGGTTTGTAAAAAAAATATATAAATATATATTTTTAAATGGCTAAAAGTAGGAAAATATGGTTAATTTTTTTATTATCTTTAAGGGGTGAAAGGGTATAAACATCGTGCGGACTCTATCGTAAGAGGCGTTTCCCCTCATTTCTCCTCCCTAAACCTCAGACTGATCTTGTCAGTTGCTCGTCTGCACTTTCGGTTCTTTAGAAATTGAAAAGCGCGCTAAACTTTTGAAAGGATGGCTCTTGTCACGCAACGACCTTGCGAAAGACGCTTTACGGACATTTATTTAGAATTATATTGTGTACGTGCGTGTTTTCTGTGTTATCTGTTCAGTAACGTATAGATGAAATATTAACGGACACTCTGCAAAACCGGCAAATACCAAGGTAGGAATCGATATTTCTCATTGAACTTTAGCTGGATGCTTCACCAAATATTTCACATTTTAGGATTCTCTTCATTCAACTTTGAGACAGGTGTTATAAAGCAGTAAAAGCACTAAACAGTGCAAGAACAGACTTCATAACACTGAAAAATGGTATTAATGATGTTTACTAAAAGGTAGAGTAAAGTCTGTGTAAGACAGGATAGTCTGGTTTTTAGTTTGAATATTTAAATAAGAGTACTGTGAACAGGAAGTTAAGCTACTAATACTGTATGTCCACAGAGGATTTGCATTGCTGAAAAAAAGACAAACAAGCAGCAAGCAAGCAAACAAGAAGTAAAACAATATACTGTAGCTATAAACTGTATTGTCAAGCATTACTATACCTTCAGGTAAGCCTTTATTTTCACCTGCATGATTAAATAGACATACACAGGGTGTTGTGAGGGGAGGGTAAGGGAGAGAGAAATAAGTATAATTTATTGCAAGGGCCTCTGAGTGACAAAGGGCCGCTTAAAATAATATGGAAGTTGAAAAAGTTAGTATATGTTATTATTGAAAGGTAAATATGTAAATCAAATGAATATCAATCAAAGCATGACACTCTGTATTCATTCCACTTTTGAGTATGGGCAAGATTGTCTTTTCCAATACTAATAATGATCTTTGAGTATCAGTCATATAACATTTTCACTTTCATTTTTTAAATCATTACTACTGGCCAAAAAACCCCACATAGCTACAACATGACTTAGGGTGGTGTAGAATGAAATCGTTGTACACAGCTGGGAATTATAGCATCTCCTGCACATTCTTTGCTGAATAGCTCAATAGACATGTTGTTAATGTTAAACCAGATTTATACCAGAAGTCATATTAATTATTCGTTGGTTTAGACATGGCTGGACAGAGAGAAGTGAACATTGCATAAGTTTTTAGACATGGACATTACAGCAAGAATATTAAATAACTTTCAGCATTGGTGAGTTTTAGGGATAAAGAAGAAAAGCATAACAATGATGCAAGTAGCTTCTAATAGTAGGTTCTAGTAGTATGGCTGTAGTGGCTGGCAATATGCCTTAACATAAAAATAGAAAATCAACCCAGAGAACTCACTCTCACTTACTCATCGTCTATACTGCTTTATCCTGTATACAGGGTCACAGGGGGGTCTGGAGACTATCGAAGGAGACTTAGGGCATGAGGCGGAGTACACCCTGGACGGAGTGCCAATCCATCACAGGGCACTTACACTCACTTTCTCATTGACACACTACGGGCAATTTGAGAATGGCAATTAGCCTAAACTAATGCTTTGTAGCGCGTTAGAGTACTTGGATTAGTTTTTTGATGTAACAAGTAATCTAACGCATTATGTCCGCCATTTAAATACTCTTTAAGTACTTTTAGTTATTCAGACAATTTATGCAATCTGTGCACCAGACAGCAGTCATTCCCAATTCCCAGTTACTGTGTGTGTGTGTGTGTGTGTGTGTGTGTGTGTGTGAAAGTCGCTCAGCATTCAGCATCTGCAGTATACCAATCACCGCCTGGTCATCTTTCATCATCTGCACCTGTTTCTCACTGGTTTATTCCGTAAGTTAGAGTTTTTTTTTTTTATGATGGAATGATTTATAGGTCACTGTGTGGTTTAACAAACAAAAAACATTCCTCTAAAAACTGTTCAGGGTATGGTCTGAAAATGAGAGTCAAACATTTGCTAAAAATGAGAGTAAAAGAAAGTTCTTCACAACTAAATTAAAAAGAAAGTCTGCTTCTTTGGAAACAAACTAAGAAGAAATGAAACTTTTGCACAATATTCTATCTGATGGAAAAATCAGGAAACGGCTCCTGAGAAGTTCATGTCCTAATTGAGTGCCTGTGTCTAAACACGCTGCGTAATCTCTGAGGTTTGACATGAAAATAAGATTTTAATTGTATTTCTGAGATTGAGATTGACTATTTATATGTGTATATCTATAAATTTATAGATTTTGTATTAGATTAAAATCTTTAGGTGCATTATAAGCATTTATATGTAGCTTAAACGTCATGCACACTCCATGAAACAGAATAAATATTTTATTTTTGTGACCAGTTTTTTTTGTGTAATTTATTAAACTAGAAATTCTTTTAACCATCTGGGCAAAATGAGTATCAAACAAGTCTCTCCTTTGAAACAATGTGTTTGACAGCATTATCCTAGTCGTAGTCTGACATTCAACAACATTGTGACTTTGCTGTGATCTGACTTATATTCAGTCAAATTGGAAATTGATCATGATAAAAATGAGAATGAAAGAATAAAATTATCTGCTTAAAAAAAAACTTACACGAAAATGAAAGTTTCCTGGTGAACTGCAACATAAAGGAAACAATAAGACTCAACACAAAATGACTTTACTGTTGATTATTACACGGCTATAGCTTATTAGCTAATGTACAATGTACAATGTGACACTAGGAAAGTGTTGTTAATACTATGAATTAAAGACAGTTGAAATATTATTGAATGATAAATTATAAATGACGTACGTCAGTTTTAGGGCAGCTGATGTAAAAGACCAGTGGGCCATTGCACCTATTACCTATGACCCATTCCATTGAAGCAGCAGTGATTGGATCATCAAACTCAGTCTTTCCAGTCTCATAACTGGCCACTGAAATTTCCTGATGAGGAAATAAAAAAAAAGGATGAAAGAAAGGTAGAGGTAAAATAAAAATGTTTACATAAGCTCATTAAATTCAGAATACCAGATGTGTTTGGAGGATCACATTATGTGATATCTATATTAAACTATGCAGCAGCTTAATGTAGATCCGGCTTCCATTCAGTCATTGATTTTTGTCTACCTGACATGTCAGGCAGTTTATTGCAGTCTAGAAAAAGCTTCCTGTAAATTTGTAATCATGTATGGACACAAAAACAAAGCTGACTCTCTGGTTAAATGTCTGAGCAGTCCATAACATTAAAGCTATTAAACATACGTAGTTCTCATCCATATTATTTTCTAATCGCATTTCTTTTGTGAATTTCACAGTTTGTCACTATTCTTCCAGGTTTTAATAATAATAATAATAATAATAATCTCCCTAGTGTTTTCTTTGCTTGATGCAGGCTCTTTTTGGGTGACAGGCAGTGTAGATTATCATGGACCGGAACCCATTATTTAAATATTATTTATCTATATTTAAGTATTATTGATCAAAATGACCCTAATTTAAAAGCATTATGTGAAGGTACAGAGTTGAGTGAACAATTACATTCATACTCCACTGGGCATGGCAGGTGGGGTCAAGCATTCCTCTAAGAATGGAAGTCGGCAGGTCACAGCGAAATTGGCTGTCAGAGTGTTTCGTGCACTGATTTTCAGGGACAGGTGCAGACAATCCTGTAGTGGTCATCACAGTCAGGGCAACTAAAAATGAGAAACCACACACACAAATATACAGATTAACATGCAGATTAAGCCAATAGCATTCTCAAATGCTATTGCCCATAGTGTGTGAATGAGTGTGTGTGTGCCCTGTGATGAATTGGCACCCCGTCCAGGATGTGTGCCCTGTTGAATGATGGGCGGCAGGAATTGTTTTTTTTAACAACGCTTTATTGATTGAGATGTTGGAGTATTACATACAACATGAACTTTAACACAACTTAACTTGTGGGTGAATGTAAAGTATTTATTTTCATAGGAAATGCATTTTAACTGATTACTTAAGTTGAGACTGAGACAAGTGTTAACATTTGATATCTTATATTTTTAACACCATAACATCAACAACTATAAACGGAACATTTTTGTTTTCTGGGTCTCTCTTTTCTTATTCCATATACTTAGGGTTTAGATTGCTGATGCAATCAGCTCTGGTCACATATGGAGTTTGGGAGTGAATACTTGTTGGATGTTCAGTCAGTGGGTCATGTTCTTGTCAGGATCTTTGTTCTTTGGCTTCATTAGAAGCTTTACAATTATGATTAGATTCAGCAGAGGGAGTCTGGGCAACAGGGAATGATGTTTTGCGGTATTCTGTCTGTATTTCTTCCCATCTGTCTCTACAAGATATGATCTTGGTTCATTACAGAGCCATCTGACAAGTCCGATTCGGTCATGACCACTGGAAGTTGCAAATCTCACCACCTCACCTTGTAAGAACCAATCCATCTCCTTTGTATTTCTCAGTTAGGTGTTTTGCATTTCATACTGCACTTTCAGTTAGCCCGTTAGCTCGTGAATACTCCGGGCTACTGGTGATACAGTATGTGTTAAGTCCCAAGCAGGAGCAAATTCTTTGACCTGTTGACTTTGGGTGCTGTTGAATTGGGTCCCATTGTCTAAAAGGACTTTATGCGACCTCCTATGAACGGAAAAGTGCCTTTTGAGTTTTATGATCACTGTACTGGAGGACAGGTCACAAAGTAGATCAATTTCGAACCATCCTGAATATAAGTCAAATAGTTCAAAGTTCAATAGTTGCTGGTGAGGCTTCATACTGTTACGACTGATCATGACTGTACTTCCTTTTCAATGACTTTGGTGAGGGAGGGCAAGAAAATAATGCCTCTTGCCCTGCGTTTGGTTGCATCAAGGTTAGGATGATCTCTATTGATAGTGGTGATATACTCGCTACATAGTAATTCTGAAACAGTTATTCTCTGTCCTTTCATGAGTACATCTCCATCAACTGTGAGCCCATCCCAGATGGCTGGTAGGTCATCCTGGTTTGAAATTCCCCATGTAATTGATCATACCCAGAAAGAACTGTAGCACAGTGACGTTGTTGGGTGGCTGCATTTCCTTGATTGTTTTTGTTTTTCCTGGGTCAGGTTTTAGTCCCTTGCTTGTGAATAGATTGTGAATCCCTTGCATAGCTCACCTCATTGAGACAGAATCTGGACTTTGGAGGGTTCAGTCTCTAGTTCACCTCATGAGCACGGTCCAAAAAAATGAAATTAAATGTCTTGCTGGCCGAATTAATGCAAAAAGGCATTCAAAGAAATCTGAAAATCTTTCGTCATCTGCGTTTTTCTTATGGGTGGCCAACATAGATGACACCCAGTTGGTTGGCTCTGACACAGGAGTGATGACACCTATGGCCACCATTCTTTCCAACTCTGCTTTTACCTTGTGTTGCATTGCTGGGCGTACATTATTCTGCACAATATAGAACTGCAGAGAGTAAGAACGGTCACTCAGATAGCAAGATAACGGGGTCGAACCCGCAGTCTGAATCTCCTCTCCACCGTATGTGACAAGCTTCACATGGCTTGACATCTGAAGGATCTAATTTTGCTTTCTTCACATTTTTTGTGTTGTGCTTTGGTTCAGCTAGTGTTTTGGTGTGCTGGTCTGTCAGTTCATGTATTTGGCATATTTCAATGGTTTTTGTTAATGTTGGAAGGCAGGAGTTTTATGTACATCATGAGCTTCATCACTTCACAACTTAACTCGCGCATGCGTTAGGGCGAGTTCCATGAACTTAATACGTCTAGATTTAAAGGTAACGTGGGATAGGCTACAGGCCTTCTGTGACCCTTAATACAGGATAAAGTCGTATAGACAATGAGTGTGACGACCATACACTGTAATAATTGAATTCAATACAATTTAATTTTTATAGCGATTTTAACAGTGGTCATTGTAAAGGTCACCTTTATAGAATCAGAAATATGGAAATGTGTAAGGAAAACGTCTCAGAAATGGAAACCTCGAGAGGAACCAAAAGAGGGCGCCAGATGACTTTCTTATGGCTTTGCACTGCACGGAAGGAGATTTATGGTTACGGCAGCTGTGCGTAACAAAGTCCATGTCATTTGGGTCAGTTTGGGCCGTCTCATCTGTCCTCGTTTAAATAAGGTTTCGTCATTTTTCTTACAGGAAAGAATACTGAATGAATTCGTTCTATTACTGGCATTGCTGATGATCTTGGAAGTCACCTTGCAAGAAGTCTTGCTGATCATGCCTTTTTTCCCCCAGGAAAAACTGACATGCAATGCATTCATATCACTACACATGATCTGATGAATAATAATAAGATTTAAACTAGAATTTCTATCCTTGCTATGACCTTTGCATAAACATGTGGTATAATTAAGGTAAATGTGATTTCCACTCTTCATGGTTTTACCTACAGTACGCCAACAATTTAACCAGGGCTTAAGCAAGTGAATTCAGAAATCTGGACTTAAATACGTGTGACTTTGGCTCATATAAGAAACCTATAAATCAGGGATCTTCAACTCCAGTCTTTATGCAGGACTAGAACAGATGTAATTTATCTAAACCTAAACACACCCACTGAACCCTAGTAATTAGATTAGTTGTGTGTTTTTGCAGAGACTTGCTATAAACAAATAAATACATCATTAACCATTCAGTTATTTTTATTACTCATTTACATTCAAGCTTTAAGTAGCCTAATAATTTTATTATTATTATTATTATTATTAATATTAATATTAATAATAATAATAATAATAATAATAATAATAGGACAACCCCTGATTTAAGCTCCAAACAGAGCAGGATAACACTGTTGCATGTAAAAGTATTTACCTAAGTACCTAAAATTACAAAAGTACATAAATCGTTAATCGGGGGATTACTGATGTCCTTTGTGATGTTCTAGTCAAACTGAAAGTCAAAACTACACAGCTATAGAAGCCATATTTTCTGCCTCATTTTTTTCCACACAACTACTTCACTAACATTCCCACATATCCGTCTTATTGTGCCCTTTATATTTTAGTTTGCTCAGTTTATTGCAAAACAATATGACATGACAATTAATGACATGACAATTTCCCTTTGGGATTAATAAAGTACTCTTATTTAATCTATTCAGTTTTACTCTCTTATTTTAATATTTAGTATCTATCTATCTATCGATCTATGTTATACCAAAATTATATTTTACACTGCTATCTAATTTCTATAGCATTTATTAAAATGATTATTCGACGTAGGTTTATGATTTATGTTGAATAATTATGTCGAATAATAACTGGAATCTGTGCAGTGTTCTTGGGTATACAAACAACATACGTATCACATACGTATCACATACGTAATATATACAGTATTCTACTGTTGTACAAGAGAAACATGCGCCATATGTGTTTTTTTATGTATACTGTAACACCAGCCTTTCTACTTATACTGCTGACATGTAATATGCAAATTAGTACATTTTTATTTTTTCATGTAGGTCATGGTCATAGGTCCCCACCAATGTCCAGAGCAAATCTACGTCCTTGATATCTATATAGCCTGTTTGAACGTGTAAACTTGGAATATATTTGTTAAAGTTGTATATAGCGTGTATGTATTATTATAAATAAAAAAGTTTATATTATTTGCGACTCAGTTGGTTTACATTACACTAATATTTTGCTCTGGTGCTGTTGTACCTGATCTTAACCTTCGGGAAGAGGCTTTGTGGGGATGGTGAACTGGGAGAACTTCCATGCAGTGTCCAGCAAAATCACTTGCCTTAAGCGATATGACACGAAACACTGGAAATTAAGATTAACATAGCATAATTTAGATTAATGAACATAAGTATTATACTCGCCTATTTTATCAAGTACAGAATATTTTAAAAGATATAACAGCTAAACCACTTTTTCCCATCTTTTTTTTTTCCATCTTTTCCGCCTTTTTCATATTGTATTGGTTACTGTACTGCAATTCTACTTTCCTTTGTGTTTTTTGCTTTGTTGTATAAACCTGAATAGTGCATTTTCTTCTGAAGACTTTTTTATAGTCAATATTGACTATTTTTGTAGACATTGCAAGATGTACAATACTGGACCAATCTTCAAAGTATGTTTGAGAAAAATAAAAAGGTAGTGGGTACAAAGTACTAAGTACAAAGACAGCAGTGTTATGTATAAATCAATTCAGCATGTTGTTGCATTTTTGAGATATTTTGACATACTTTTGACAAGTATAGTGTCTTATTTGGTTTGTGTGTATTGTGTGTAAATTTGACAAAATGAGCCAAATTCTGCAACAATTGTCTAAGAATTCGCAAAACATAAAAAAAATATTCTGCCATTTTCTAAATCCTGTCTAAACGTGCCATAATAGCAGAAAGGCTCTCTACTCATCCACTTACTCACCCATTCACACACACACACACACACACACACACACACACACACACACACACACACACACACAATAGCTGCATTCAGTTTCTGCAGGAACTGGTTTGTATGAAAACAACAAATTATCATTGGTAACTCAAGACACGTTTAGGCTTGCTTGATGGACAATACCACAACATTTGGTCCCATCCTTGCCTGATATACTGTAGGTTTTCAAATGCTGAAGAGTTCTTGGTTGATTTTGACTTATTTTTGTTTAATGATGCGCCAAATGTTCTCTATAGGTGAAAGATCTGGACTGCAGGCAGGCCAATTCAGCACCCAGATTGTTCTACTATGAAGCCATACTGTTGTTATAGCTGCAGTATGTGGTTTTGCATTGTCCTGCTGAAATACACAAGGCCTTCCCTAAAATGGACGCCGTCTAAAACCTTTATATACCCTTCAACATGCAAGCTACCCATACTGTATGCACCTTTGCACCCCACACTATCTGAGATGTTGGTTTTTGATCTTGAACGTTGATAACACACTGGAAGGTCTCCCTCAGACTTGTCAGACTATAGAACACTTTTCCACTTTAAAACAGCTCATTTTAAATGAGCCTTGGCCCACAGGACACAACAGTGCTTCTGGACCATGTTCACATATGGCTTCCTTTTTGCATGATAAAGCTTTAGTTGGCATCTGCAGATGGCATGGCGGATTGTGTTTACTGACAGTGGTTTCTGGAAGTATTCCTGGGTCTGAAGACCACAGTCTTTGACCATGTCCCTTACGCACTTAGTAGGAGATTTCTTCAATTTCTCAGATTTTTTTGGTGATGTTATGCACTGTAGATGATGAGATTAGCAAGGCCTTCGCAATTTGATCTTGAGGAACATTGTTTGTTTTTAAAGAATTGCACAATCTTTTTTCGTACTCTTTCACAGATTGGAGAGACTCTGTCTCTCTAAGACATCCCTTTATAGCTAATCATGTTACAGACCTAATGCGAGATGTTCTTTCAGCTGAATCTTTTCATAATTTCTTGTTTTTCAGCCCTTTATTGCCCCCATCCCAACTTTAAAAGCCTGTAGCAGACATCAAATTTGAAATTAGCTTATTTAGTAGATAAAATAGTAAAATTTCTCTGTTTAAATATTTGTTATGTGCTCTATTGGTTCATGTGATGCCCTGCGATGGATTGGCACCCTGTCCAGGGTGTACCCTGCCTCGTGCCCGAAGCTTCCTGGGATAGGCTCCAGGCCCCCCGCGACCCTGAATACAGGATAAAGCGGTATAGAAGATGAATGAATGAATGAATGGTTCATGTGATTTGAAAGTCTTTTAGTTTTCATTTTATTAAAATTTAAAAACATCCCAACTTTCCCATGAAATTCTTCTTGTAACATAGGCAAACATTTCAATTAAAAAATAATGTATAACACAATTAGAGAATAAATAACTTACTAAAAACTAGCCTATGTGGTTATTAAAGTTGGCCTCCTATGGATCCAACTTTGCAAGTTAGATTACAGAGGCCCTGTATATTGAGTTGAAATCAAGGCAACAGGCAACAGTTTGTCAACCTGCTGTACAAAGTGGGTGTGTCTGTGAAGATTTCAATTCATTCAGATGAGGATATCTGAAAGATGAATCATGTCAACTGGGTTTCTTTCTTGCTTGTTGGGTAAAAACGGTTCACTCCGCAGAAGAAGAAACTGTGATGAATAGCCCTCCACTTTTATTTTCACTTCTACAGAGCTTTTGTGTTTCACAGAGGAGCTCAACATGGCTTCTCAATATTTACCACATGATCTGAAAAGGATTTTTTTTTTGTAGGAAGCAAGATTTTTGCAATATAATGAAACTAAATGAAATCTAAATGTTGATGTCTAATTAAACAGAGTCATTTATCTGTTTTCTTTTTATCTATCTGTGTTTCTTCTTATATGATAATGCGAGAGTGTCCTATGCCGAAGAGACAATATAATTAACTCAACATTCTGCCCTAGAAACTCTTGACTATTCATCTAGGAGTAGTAGACCATATTAAAGCAGAACGATACCAAGTCAATAGATTTTTAGATTTTGTTTTCTGTTTTGGCACCTAAGTTGTGGAATAAACCTCTAGATGTCCGTACAGCCGATTCGCTAGCAATCTTTAAGCGACGACTAAAAGATTTGAAGCGACGATCTGTTTCTTAGATATTTCGGTTAATTCATAAAAAACCCTCCCAACAGTGTTTGGCTGATGGTATAGTTAGTAGCCTAGTAACCAGTGCAAGGAGCTATCAAATGATGGAAACTTCAGAACACTTTTGTAAGTCGCCTTGCATAAGATCGCCTGCCGAATGCCTAAATGTAATGTAAATATAATGCAAGGAAGAACTGAAAAAAATAATGGATCTACACATATTTTAACTGAATTTATATTTTAATATTTAAATAATATTTAACAGAAAATTTGCATGTTAAACTAAAATCTGAGTAACGAAAAGTTAGTAAATAATACTATAAACACACACACACACACACACACACAAGCACACAAGCACACACAAGACATATCTTTAAGAAATATGCGATTAATTAAAAACCAAAACATTAATGAGACAATGGATTAATTTATGCTATGTCAAATTCCATAATAAATTTTTTATTAATTCTTTAATTTTTTGTAAATTTTTCTTTCATTTTGTGAAGCTGCTTTGAGACAATGTCCATTGTTAAAAGTGCTATATAAATAAAATTGAATTGAATTGAATTGAATTAAAGCTTTTTGAGCAAATACAAGCTGATCGACACTGATGCTTTTCAACACATCGAGCTTATTGAATAAAATGTGAGGAAAATAAGATAATTGCATGAGAATTTTACAATAATAATATTGTAAATAATAGTTATAATAATTTATTACAAATTAAATAATACAGTTATATAATTTATAGTAAATTGTGACCATGTATTTATGAAATAGATAAATGACATACTGTTTTGGAGTAGGTAAAAATAAGATTTCACCATATGCACACACACACACAAACGCACACACAAGAAATTCCACAAAACAGACTTCTAAACTTCTTTCCCCATGTCAGCGCTCTCACCTGAATTAATCACCAGCATGTAGGCCTGCTTTTCTTTAAAGGTTTTCTTAAAACAACGAAAACAACAGAAGTGGAAAAACTCTGTGGAAGGGTTCTAGATTTTTTTCCCTCAAGAACTCATTCTGACCCATTTTTTTTTTCCTCTCAGCACAATGGCTTTGTCATACTGTGTGAAATTCAGTATATGCAACGCAATTTTATTTCCTAATATTACTTTACGTTATGTCTTTCTGTATACATTTACTTTTCTGTAAAATTGATGTGAATTTTTTTTTAGAAACCTTTGCAACTACTTCTAACGTATATCGATTTTATTTAATAATCAAAGGGAATCATCCAAACCAGTAGGGCATACAATATATACCTAATTATGGACTTTTTATTTAATGGGATAATCCCAGCTTAACACATGTTTAATAATAATAATAATAATAATAATAGTAGTAGTAGTAGTAGTAGTAGCATACAAAAGTATATGCTTGAAAAACTAATGCCACAAGTAACGAGGCTGTTTTTCTTATTCGGCTTTTATTTTATGGAATAAATTTGGTTGTTTAATAATTTTCACTGTTTTAGCCTGCAGATGGCGCCGTTTTACTTTCATTTTCAATTACGTTTGCACGCCGCTATACAAGGTAACGAGTATCTGTTAATCTTGTGGGTTTAAAGCAAAAAAACTAAAAAAAAAAAAAAAACTCGAAATAAAACGCAAATGTTTAAAAACATGGACGCTAAGCATGCCTTTGTTTATTGATTTCATCAGAGGTAAGCGGAGACTCATTCATTTCCAGAGTTGGGTTCATGTCCGTTTTTTAAAATGGCGATTTCACGGATTAATTTGAAATAACACGTCGTAATTTTTTACTGTAATATTTAAATGATAAATTTGTCTATTCAGTAGTTTTTTTCATCATTTGTATTTAATTATTTTTTTTTTCATATGCGGAAGTTAAGAACGGAAGTAAACGTTTAAAATGCAGATTAAAATCAACAGAGACCCGAGTCTTTCTGAAAATACAGGCTAATACGGTAATACGGTACAAAACGCTGTAAGAGTGAAACATTGTACATCCTATTATGTTTGTTGGAGGAAACTCCAGGAATAGATTTGGCTCGAGTAAAAGGTATAAGCATATAAAATAAAGCACCGCAAAAAATAATAAATAAAAAGACCTTACCGAACAAGAAGGACATGATGCAGATTTATACAGCCCAGCCACATAGGCTAAGATGTGTCCACTACACCGATATAAGAAAAGAAAAGATGAAGGAGTGAGGTTGAACAGCACGTGATGTTCCATCTTTGGCCAATGGGGAGCGCGGTGTGTGTGTGTGTGTGTGTGTGTGTGTGTATAGATAAATTTTTCATCATGAATTATGACGATAATTACATGTATCTTTAATATTTCATACTAATTTCATATCATATATCGTATTTTAGAAAGCTTGTTATAATATCACATAACAATTATGCCCACATTAATAATACTTTGTTAACTTTCCCTTGGAGTTGTTCTCGATAGATCTTCGATAGAAGACAAGGCTCTGGTCGCCCAGGTCGGACTCTTTTTATGTTTGACCCTTTTCTTTAAATGAAACTATAATTCTGTTAACGGTAGAATGGGGTATTTTAGGATTACTGGTCATTTTGACTCTGGGACAATCAAATCCGATCCTGGGACTAACAATCCTTCTAAAATCTGAAATTAGTTTTATTCTTAGGATATGCTTAAAGATGGAAAAGCGGGAAACAAATAATATACATAATAGTGGCAACAAATGTTGGTGCATACCTTATAACGTGTATCGTGTATCTTTCTTGCATGAATGCCGATTTGTCGCATTTCTTTAACTAATTGTGGACGTGTATATGTATATATTTAGAGAGAGAGAGAGAGAGAGAGAGAGAGAGTATATATGAGAGAGAGAGAGAGAGAGAGAGTATATACATATATATATATATACTCTCTCT
>JAQMYL010000033.1:9107590-9121764 GCA_030014365.1 Clarias pachynema | reverse complement strand
CTTCTATACTACAGTATTGCAAATGTATTAACAGTACACTAAAGGTGTTTAGGATAATTTACAAATGCTAAATGCATTTTCTACACTATAACATGATTTTGAAAAGCATTATATCAGTAATTATGAGGGAGATTTTATTCATGAGTTCAACAGATTTAATTTGCACAAGTTTACAAAACAAAGCACTACTATAGTTTATTTGTGTTTAACAAACACACAAACTAAAATATAAACTGTTATGTGAACACAGAAATACATTAGTATTAGAATATACAGGTACAGTATTAGTTTAAACCTGGTTTAAAACTAGTTTGAGAGCGCGCGCGCGAGAGAGATTCAGCGTGCAAAAACGAGTCTGCGCGCGCGCACGCACTAGAGAGTAGTGCACTAAATATACAGTAAGTACATATGAATAAGTACATTTAAATATTATTATATTATATATTAAAATTTTTATTCTAATGTATACTTTCTGTACATTTGTACAATGATTATTTCGTGCATATTTTTTTTTATATACCAAAAATACATTGAAAAACAAAGTTTAAATAAGTATACTTTGGAAATTAGACCAACCTTTCACTTAAAGTATATTTTCCAATAATATATTTTTGAAAAGTTTACTATAATACAATTATTTTGAAGTATATTTAAAGTTTAATTCCAAAATTTGGTAAAAGCATGATGTTAGTATACTTTTTATATATTAACTGATGGTACAACTTTTTGTTAGTATATTTGCAATGTACTATCGAAGATTTCAATATATTTGTAATACACTAAAGTGTTTTTTTTTTTTCACTGGGGGTGGCATGCGAAAGGTTGGGCAAACCATCATAACAAAGATAACATTGAGTAGTAAGAGAAGATAAAAACAAAAATTACAGTGTCATAATTTAAGACATTAAAAAACAATTGATAATTCAGAATGAGGTTTAAATAGAGATTTAAGACATTTATGATTTGAAATTCTACAATTAGTGATTATAGGCTAACAGAAACATCCATGATACCACTTTTATATCACCCTCTGCAGCAGGATAAAATACCGCTAGTGACTTTAATGCTCCTACACTGCATTGTGTTTCTTTGTGAAAGTAATTCTAGCAGCCTTTATCCTCTGAGATTGTCATGGGCAGGGTTGTAATATGTGAAAGATTACTTACACAAAAGACTACTATGCGAGATTCCTGCAATGAGTCTGAGAATCCTAATCCAGGAGATATTGTTCTCCAAGTGTTACAAATGGAAGAAAACAAAAGTGGAAAGAAAAATCCCCTTCAGGTTCTTTCTTTCTTTTTCATCCTCTCACCCACTCTCACGTGTAACCACCGAGTCACTGTAAATCCTGTGAGCTCTGCATTTGTTCTGAGTATGGCATCTGCAGAACGCCGCCTTTCCTAGCCATGTGCTTATATATACAGGTCAGGGCTCTGTGCAAGCCAGTCAAGTTCTTCCACACTAAACTTGTCTTTAAATCTCTTATTTGTTAGCTTCGTGGTCTACTCACTTACTCTCACTATTACATATTTTGCCATTATGCACAGATTCAAATGCATTTCAATTTTTGTTCTGTTATTTGCATAATTACTACTATTACACTGTTGTCACTTTGCCACACATAAAACTACACGTCAAGGTTGCACTGCAATTAACTTAATTTTTAGTTTATTTCTTTATTATTACTTTAAATGCTTCTCATATATCTTGTAGTTTTTTTTTTTTTAGCGTTGCATCAGTAACTTCTGGTCAGTTCTCACATTACCCTGTGTCTACTGACTATATGTAAGATACAGTTTACGGTAACATCTTCAACCTGTCTTTGTGTTACTGTCTCTATTGCTGATGAATAGCTGGAATTTTCTTTGGGATTAATAAAGTATGTATGTATGTATGTATGTATGTATGTATGTATGTATCTATCTATCTATCTATCTATCTATCTAGCGGCATGGTGGCTTAGTGGTTATCCCTGGTGCCTTGCACCTCCAGGGGCTGGGTTTGATTCCCTCCTTGTGTGCATGGAGTTTGCATGTTCTCCCTGTGCTTGGTGGGTTAAAAATTAAAGTATTATGATTTAAGTCAGAAGCCATTATATTCAATTAGTGTTTACTCAACCATGTATACAGGGATTCATGGCTTTTCAGGTTTGGTGACACCTGATGGGATTGTAGATCACTGTTTTTACTTTTGCAAATACTTTTACTAACATTTGCAAAAAAAAAAAATATTATATGTAAAATTGTTGAAATATCAGTATTCCTGTTTGCTGCCATGTTGTTGTATTGGGAAGTATTGCTGCTTCACAGCTCCAGGGTACCTGGTTACTTTCTGGGAAATTTGTGCAAATATGTTCTCCCCGTACCCCCAGGTTTTCTTCCTAAAACATTCCAGTAGATAAATTATCCCTAGGTATGAATGTTATTTGACCTGATTTGACCAATGAGTAAATACAGATAGGTTTTTAGTTTTAAATAATGTGCCGACTTTTAATAGTCTTACAAATGCATCCTGCAGATTAAAAATTTTTTTTACAAAAGAGATTGCATTATGCTAATGTACCTTCCCATAGTCTGGTATTCCCCACAATAAAAGCTTTATGTGTAAGTATTTATGCCTCTCTTCCTGATCTAGGTTAATTTTGATTTCAGGTTCACCATTTTGGTGCAGATTTAACTTCAGGCAGATATCCAAGTACTGCAAATGTTTCATTCAATTCTGTCCAGCGGTCGCTTTCAAACATGCCCACAAATTGCAGTACGCTGTCAAAACTTGCAGTTTATAATCTCGCTTATTACTGCTTATAACTTCCCTTCTACTCAACATTTTAAGTCAATTTATGGCACAGGTTTAACTTCATGCAAAAAACAAAACAAAACAAAGAACTGGCAAATTTTTATTCAATTCTGTCCAGCCAGTTTTGCATGATGTGACAAAATATATATATCATGATCATTATGGAAGGCACAGTAGAAAGTGGCAAAACAGGTTGTAAATTAAAGTAAGGTCAACTGGATCAATTCTGTTAACATATGACACTTAATTTAAAGAATGGTTCCTGAGATCCTTACTGAATTTGTACTCGTAACATCTCTGTTTGCTTTTTTAGTTTGACCATTTTTTTTTACTGTAGCTCTCACTTTAACTATACATTTAAAATGGCGCCTGGTGACACAAAAACTAAATGGCTGCTTTATTTTTTGCTTGTTAACTGGCAGCCCAGCCAGGAATGGGGTTCCTGATAATGAAAAAAGTTCCATAAGTTGATAGGCAAACAATTGGGTCACAGTTTGGAGGTAAATTAATTAGACAAAGCAGCAATTTAAACATCATAATCAGATTAGAAAGGTAGACATTGTTTATAGTGAATGACTGATACATGCATAATGAAGTTATATTAAAAACAGCAGTTAACTTAAATAGCAACAACGAAGTCTGGCTAACGTATGTTGTGTAAAAATGTTTTTTTACGCAAGCGGCTCGCGGCTCACCCCTGTGTATGAAAGCATCTCTGAAAATGTTATGGTCAGGGTTGTGTAATGTGAAAAATAGATGACTTACACAGCAGACTCCCGCGCAAGATTCCGTGCATATTAGTCCAAGTAATGATTTTCTCACTTGTAACAAAAGGAAGAAAACAAAGGAAAAATCTTTTAAGATCTTCTGACTTACGCGAATCCCACTCAATCTGACTAACTTCCGAGTCACTGGTAACCCCTGTCGCCAGCAGACTGTCATCTCAGCACTCGAGTCTGCTTGTGCCTACGCCGATCGTTAACTCCGCCCTTCATCAAATTTCTCCTGGAGGATTTTCTCACAGGGGTATTTTTCTAAAAGATCTCAATAGCACACATTTACTGCTTCACTTTATCTTGTAATAGGACATCTCTAATTTTATATACATACTAAATCAAATGAGAAGCCGTTTTAAAAATTCCTATGGGTGTATTAATTTTATACCCCGCAATTCCAAAAGTATTCCAGCACTTACCAAGTGTCTGAATGTAATGGAAAGGGGAAAGTGGTTGTGGTGTCGTAAATGAGATCACACCTATAGTGTGCTTACATAAAAAAATAAACAAAACTCTTATCTTACTCCAAAACCTTGTGGAAAAAAAGTTGTCGTAAACATTCTGTGACTCATTTGCAAATCCGTAGCCATACCTAAAATAGCGAGGAAAATAACTTCTTATGCAAACTTGAATAGGCTTGGACGTTTGTTTTGGGCTTTGATGGCAAAGTGATTAATTTAATGAAAAACATACAGTTTGGAATGCAAAACGCTTATACAGGTTAGTAGTGCTATAATTCAGGTTTGGATGACTAACCCTTAGTGTGATAAAAAAAAAAAATGAATATGTATCTAAAGCATCGCTCTAAATGGTACAAGTTATCATAACAATAAAGCGGTCAGTTTAAGTTGCGTGATTGATATAATAAGTCTACATTTTTAAACATCTCATACAACATTATTTTCACAGAAAATAATGCAAATCTTTTATTTAGACCTATCTGATGAGGTGATCTTTTGTAGGTCTGAGGGGAATAACTTGGCTACACTGAAGTTTCATTTCACCAAACATTGCAAACATCAGCTGGAGTCAGTGTGAGTATTCGTTCTACTTTGCAATGATGTTAATCGCATTGAAAGTAAAAATAACAATTGGCGTATTTCAGTTTCATTGTTTCTGTTTAATATTACGTTAGCGAAGTGCGATTTTAAAGTAATTACCTAAGCTGAAAGAGCGCAGTCTTCTACAATATCTAAAATATATCTACAATCTTGCTTTTAAAAAGCATAGGAAAACGGGGTAGTTGGGTCTCACGAAGCGTCCCTGATACCTTTGACTTCTGACGTAGAAAGAAAGAAAGAAAGAAAGAAAGAATATTGAGTCAGAGCCCAGAGGCTTGTATAAAACATACAATATTTTTTAACGAGAGCATCAGTGAATTTTGCTTAGCTTTATAATTAGACTTTAGATTTATAATACTATACAGTACAAAATACTTCAGCAGGCTTAGTGCCTGAAGTGCCTTAAGTGCCTGAAGGCCCTGCACCACTGTCTCCTCATACTAATAGCGTCCGAATAATTCGCTACTTTCTTATAAAAACAAGTACATTGGACCAACATTTATTTTCATATTGCTTATTTTATTTTATTGTCTCATGTAATTTGCAAACCATTAACCTATGAATTTATGTTCTAATATAATAGGCAATCCATGGCAGGGGGGCATTTCAGCGCATAACACGGGCATAAATTATGCAGCAGCTTACTAGGGGAGGGATACTGCAGAGGAACAAAAAGCACTGCAAAGTCGCGGGGACTTTTTTTAAACAATTTAATTAGGCTATACGATATTATTGTATATTATAAAGAAGCGTTATTGTTTTTATTCTCTTCTAGTTTAAGTAGTTTTTAAAAAGTGTAGCAATGACTTGAAAATAATTAATGTTGTGTAAAGCGTAAACGGCGGCAGCAAGGCCAATACATCTTTGAGATTTCTGGTATATATTTACCTGAATTGGTGAGATAATGCCAATCCGTCAATAGAAAAACTCTCAGTTCAGTGATTCTGTTAAAATACACCTCAAAGGAAATGTGTCAAACACCACTCTAAGTAGGCCTATATATTTTATAACTGTATTATATTCATAATTGTATAACCATTGAAGTAGGGTCATCTACGTGTTTCAAAATTATATTAGTAAGCAATATTTTTACTGTAACGACACGGTTGTTGCTATTCAGCACAGTGTCTACTTTTACAGAAAATGCATTAAGCATTGCTGGTTTTATTCAGAATGACCAGTCTGAGGTTTAATTATTACCGTAATGTATTAATCAACAATGATCTTTTTGTAGGCCTGTCCTGACTGGAATTAACACCGTTAAAGCCTCATGTCACCACACGGCTACACAAATACCGGGAGGAATCAAAGTGAGTAAGTTTATTACTTCTTTCAGTATAATTAATTGTCCTGAAAACAAAAATATATAAATAATTTATTTCTGTTTGTCACATGATCTAATAACAATACTAAATTTATACATATTTAGTCTACATTTTTTGGCACTATGGTGTGCCTCTTGTTCCCAGGGATCGGCTCCAGCCTTCCCGCGACCCTGTGCACGATAAGCGGTATAGAGAATGGGTGAGCGAGATTAGGTTTCAATGCTCAATCAATAAATCGATTCCCACTTGTGTATTATTTTTCTACAGCTTAGTTTTAAAGTATTCCAGCATTTAACAAGTGTCCGAATTCTGAAAAGCGATTTTACACATACATTTTTTTATTCTGTTATACCATTTTATATTGTCGTCCTATATCCCCGCGACGTAAAATGGGACACCCATCATTTCTACTTACAGGTCAGGTGTAAAGCGCGCTGGCGCATCATGCTCTGAATCCAAGATCTCTCACTGTGATGAACTTGCTCAGAACAGCCAGTTTGGCGACTTTTTAAGACGCCTTTAGCGATTTTGTCCTAAAAGTGTCGAATAAATCAATAACTTCCACGTAAGAGCCGCGTAAAAAGAGTGTTTAGGAGAGCGCGTTAGAATGAGAAACCGGTCCGGCAGAAATGATGCATAAATTAAACGAAATGCCCCTGGATGCGCACATGCTCACATACTGTACACATACACACACATTGTAACAAAGGAAGAGAGGTTGTGGTGTAGTCAGATAGCATCACTGTTGACAGATTGTGTGCATTTTTTTTTTTTTCTTTTTTACTCATTTAAGTTGTTAGTAAGCTGGCATCATTAGGGATTTTTTTTGCCTACATTTATTTTAAAAAACAAAACTAAGTTGTTGTACTTCACTTTGGATGGAAAGCTGCCCTCTTTACAGTACCTCATTTATGACCCAAATATGGTGTCTGTGTTGTTAACTTATTAATCCCAGCCTATACTGTATGTTACCAAATAAGCGTTGTAGCTTTGTAACACACTACTGGTCCAGCTCTATAGTATTGTTACAGCAGGATTGTTTTCTTATTTTATGTCTTGAATAGAATGAGACAAATGAGACTGTGATCAGAATGTCTGAGAGGTATTATTTCCCTTCCTTCATAGCTTAGGTGAATTTAGGCATTTATTTTGTTCGCTTTATAGATTTCAGTAAAACAGAAAAACATGCCTTGCAGGAATTACTGAGGTATAAATTCTACTTCGGTTGTGCTGAGGATGAATATATTAAATGCAAAACACTAAATACTGTTAAAACAAACAAGCATGAGAACATACAAACCCCATGTACAGACACCCAAGGAAAAAATTGTCACTGACCCTGGAGGGATAAGGCCACGCTAAACATCAAACTGGAATAAATGTTTAACAAAATCTGGCTGCCAACAAACACAATTTAGTCAGAATTGCTGGTATGACATGCACATGGACTAGCTGTTGGTCTCCTTTGGGTACAATCATTGGGTATGATCAAATCCATTACCAAGAAAACAAACTCACAATACACTTGGAATTTCCATTGTTAATACATTTGTGCCTTATCTTTCTCATTGTGGTCCCTCAGCTTTACTACAAAAAATAGACTTATAGTAAATCATTATTGCTTGATTGTTAATTTATGTGAATACAATTTTAGTACAGTTTCCCACCATGTAGTGCCTTGAATTAAAATATACTGTTGGAAAGATGTGTAGTAGGGTGGGGATGCCTTGCCTGTCTGCCCCAGCAAAAAATCTGAACACAATATAATACATTAACACAGTAGAATATTAATTTATCAGTATCTGTCAGAGAGAACTCCCAACTGAATATTTAAAGAAGTGTGACTTACCTTAGAAGTCTTTGCCTCTTTGCCAACAATAAAGATGCAAACTGCAATGCAAAAGCTGACAATGCTCCAAACAACAGTACCACCACCCATAATTATAGTGTTCGGGATGGTAGAGGAGCAGACAGAATGAAATCAGTGGATGGAACTGGGAAAATATAAATATAGGCATTTTAAACCTGGCCAGTTGGAGCATAGCCAGACCTTTTGCACTGGGGAGGCCATGTTAAACTCAATTACTCTATTGGTCTATAGAACGTGATGAAATATGATTGATTAATTAATTAATTATGTAAGTGATTATGTACTTAATTATTACATTTACATATCAGCTACAGGAACACTGTCCCATTCATCTTTTGAATGACAGTGTCAAAATGAAATGTTAAATAAGATTTGAGTAAAATACTGCATATGGCATGGAGGCTGTAGTTCTTCATTATGATACGTACAAATATTATATTTTATTGTCAAGAACAATCCTAAATATTTTGAATGCACTGCCAGTCAAGTCAGGCTCTGAATTCTGTTTGCTGTCGTTTATATACATCTATCTAATAAGCTGCACAGGGGTGCGCAAATGAGGATGATTATCAGCAATCAGTCACCTACACAATCATTTAACCATAAACCTAGGTGACTCATTTGCACTCGCAATTAATGTTGTCATATCATCATGTGAATATAATCAATATTCAAAGTTGTGTTTATTTATATTAAATATATAAACAATCATTTATAGGGATAGCCATTTTTACATTGACTTTCCCACTGCCAAACCTCCTGTAACATAGCAATACTCACCTTCAGAAAGCTGCGTTATGGTACAGTTATCTGCTAAAAAAAAAAAAACTGCATGATAAGAAAAAAAAACTCCTTACTTGTATAGTAGCTTTTATCTTTTTGATACATTTTTATCTCAGCACCTAACTGTGATTTAGAGTTTCTTTATCTTAAAGATCTAGAACCTGAATGATTTTAACCTTGTACTCGTATGGATAGTTCTGTGGAATTAAATTTAAAAAAAGACAGATAAACACTGTCAATCATTAAATTGCACCAGTAACCTCAGTATTGAATGATGATAAAACTAATACTCACCCCTATAAGTTCACCCCAGTAGGTAACATTTTTATAGCAGCCTTTAAAGGTAACATAACAAGGACCTTGGTTCTGAGTGGTGGTGTTATGTTTCTCTTCATTAGCTTGAACAAAACCTTAAAACACACAGACATATAATGCAATTTAGTTTCAAAATGTGTGTATGGATTTAATTTTATGGATTAGTTGTGTATGGAAAGGATTCTTTAAGTAATTTATTAAATGTTAGTATGTGATAAATGCTAGTCATTCTAATCTTAATTGATTATTTTCCTGATAAATGAAACTTGACTTTTTTTTTTTTTTTTTTTTTTTTTTACACCTTGACACTGACATGTGCAGGACAGGATACTCCAGGACCAGGGATCAGAACTGCAGGCCTAATCTAAAATATGTGCTCTAAAGACCTGGGGCACAGTCAGCATTCTAGTTCATCCCACAGGAGTTCAGTACAGGGCCTGAACATTGCCCATGCGCCCAGGGGCATTATCAGGCTGAAGAGGTTTGGCCCTTAGTTCTATTAAAGGGATACCATAATAATGCATAATAAAAGACATGCTTTCAATTTTGTACTTCCAACATTGTGGCAAAGTTAAACAAAGGTTCACAAATGGGTGTGAGGGTCAGGTGTCCACAAACATTTGGCCACATAATGCATTATATTAGATAATCTTTTTTTTATTTTTATACAAGATCTTTGCCATTGGATCTGATTTAAGTGTAGGTAAAAAAGAATATCAAAATCATAGTTTCTATTTTCTCATCTATAAAGTGCATCTTTAAAATTATTAGCTAACATGCAAAGCTAGATATCATGACCGACCTAAACCTACTCAGAGATGCATGAAGGCTAAACAAATATTCATCCCCTCTTCCCAAAACTGATCCATTACCATACTATTTTGATTTTGCTAAATTAAGATTACAGTATAGCACCCTGTCCAGGGTGTACCCTGCCTCGTGCCCTAAGCTTCCTGGGATAGGCTCCAGGCCCCCCGCGACCCTGAATAGAGGATAAAGCGGTATAGAAGATGAATGAATGAAGATTACAGTATATTAAAAAAAATCTATCATGGAACAAAGTAACAAAAATACATTAATCAGCCAGTTATAGGGCTGAGATTCAGGCACAGTTTTATTGATGTAAAATATGATGGTGCCATTATGGTGTTGCTTGGCATAGCAGTCACTGCATATGGTATCCCTTTAATAGAACTCCTCCACCAGGAATAAACAGCACTAATATGCAGATCATTGTGTATGAAAAATAAACAGTTATCATTTGAATATAACTGGAGCGCAAAGTCAGCTTCTACCCAACTTACTGAAAAACTTGTATCAAACTAAGAGAAAAAAAAATCAAGTTTCCCTTACTGAAAGAAATTCTGTTTATTAAACTATGTTTTAAAAAGAAGTTAGGCCATAATGGGAAAAAAATAGATAAACAAGCAGATGTAGATTTTTTTTTTAAGTTAAATTTTTACGTGCAACTGTGCATGTGGTGTAAGGACCAGGCCTGCAAGATGCGCCGCAGCTAGTATTTTGGTCAAACTGTGTTGTGCCCCAGTAAAAGGGTTCTAGCAATGCCTATGTGGTGGTAACTTGAATATCAAAGCCAACGAAAGTGTGAACCGCTGCTTTACCGACTGCCAGTCAAGTTTAGGACGACGCCCCGCGAAATCAGACCAGTCATGTCTAAAACACCAGCTCTGTGTTTGTCGCTGGGAGGATGGTGACCTAGTAGTAAAAACATCAAATATTAGTAAAAAAAAAAAAAAAAAAAAAGTTAACCTACCATGTGACCTAATGATATAACGGTCTTTTATTTAGAAAGCGATCCTTCAGTCAGTGAGAACAGAAAGTTCGCCATTCTTTCGATTTCACTGTTTTGTGTAATTACATAAAAATAAATTCACAGATCGGTTTGCATACTGACTCACTTTTAAGCATGTCAGCAGCGTAACGCCGCAGCGCGTAGCAGAGGAAAGACGCACGTGTTCATCGCTGCACATACGCCACAGCTTCCTCTGTTGCACCGCCTACCACCCTACCGCCTGCTGATTGGACTAGAAAATGGGCTCACTCCTCGACCCTCCCACACTGCAGAATGCTAGGAGAATTCCATTCCACATAACACTTTCTTTTGATGTTTCTTAAATGTTTCATCTAAATGTTCCCTGAATCTTTCCCTAAAAAGTTATGAGACAAAATAATTTTCCGTTTACGTGAAATAAAAGAGGATACATGAGGTAAAGATATTTGAAATAATGTATAACAAAATCCTGTTATATTTTTATACTAAACAAAATTGTGAACATTCACACCGAAATAATGAATGTCAATAACCGAAATTATATAAAACATACCTGGTGTTTAATATATAGCATTATATTTCTAATATTTAGTGTACATGATCATCAGTAATAAATCTAGTCTATTCTGCATTCATATATACACACACGTGATAGCAACAGAATCAGTATACTATATTACGGCAATCGGCAATTATTTTGAGATGATTTCAAATGTATATTTTCTTATTAATAGTCATATATATGGGCGCAATTCATGAAATGTTTTTAGCATGGGTTTTAAAGCAAAATGATTATACAGGTTACAGTGTAAAGCAATTATATTATTATGGTTTGATAAGTTATTGTAAATTATGTTTATGGTGAGATAAAGATTGGAAATCTATCTAAAGCATTGCTATATAAATAATACAAATTAACATAAATAATACAAATCAACATAAAAAGCTGTAAAGCGGCCAGTTTAAGCTGAGTGTTTGATATAGTCATTGTAAATTTTACAAACTCCAATTTCACAGCAAATAATGCAAATCTCTTATTTAGACCAGTCCGATGAGGTGTATTTATTATGCGTGTAAAACAGTTTAGAAACACGTGGAGTGTGAGTCTCAGCAAACGGCCCTGATAACTTTGACTTATGACAATAGAAAGCAAGCAAGCAAGCGAGTGAGCAAACGAGCGAGCCAGAATCCAGTGGGTGTACAGGAATAATAATTAAAAAAAATTTAAATACAATTTAAACAAATTATACGGAAGGGGTCTGTAACTCTTGAATATGGTACCGTGAAAATTAATATTTTGCATTTACATTTACGCACTTGGGAGATAACATCATCACCAAAAGGGCGTACAGTAATATCTGTAAATCTGTACATTTCCTAATAAAAAGTGATACATTTGTTAAGTTTACTGAATGAAACAGAATGTATTTTCCGCAATTCTTATAAAGAAAACAGACAGTGTTTGTAAAACGTTCAGCGGCTGAGGTTTCCTTTTGGCTACACTGTCTCATTTCACCACCTCATACTTTTGGTGATGAGAGAAATTTATGAGAAGTCTTAAAATCATAAGGGTAATTATTTCTGGAAGGCTGCTTGGAGATTTGCCTCTAAAATTGACTCAGACTCGCGATAAATTGTAGTGATTAAAAACTGAGGATGATTCTTAAATTACCTTTAATTCATTTTGTATTATTTGACTACGCTTTAATATGTCGTACTCAGTTGGTGTGTTACGATTTTTTTTTTATTTACTTTTTTACATTTTGTTTTCAACAAAATTAGCACATTGTTGACGTGCCAATGTGTGTGTTTAATTAAATTACATTTTATTTGTATGGCGCTTTTAACAATTGTCATTGTCGCAAAGCAGCTTTCTCTACACCTCATTCTGCCCGCCCTCTCTCCTGATGTGCACCGACCAATGGAAGTTTAGTCTGTGAATAAAACAGTAGTTAGAAATCTAAGGCAGGAAATGTCAATGTTGCTTAGAGTCTGTTGGCTGTCTGCCGCAAAAAAAAAAAAGCAGTATTATGCAGCATTATGTTTCAGACTGTGACATACAAGCCACAGCTTTTTCCCCTTAGCTTTGCCTTCTCTTATCTGTACATAAGCTTACAAGCCTTAATTACAAGCCACACTGGTCCTCTATTTCCTCACTCATTGTTGCTGGCTTTTTAAATTTTTTTATTGTTGATTGTACTGTATTTCATTAAGCCGATGAAATTTGCGTTAGGCCACTAATCCATTGTTTATATTTGATCGTTTCTGTTATAATACAGATAAAAAGCTTGATGTATATCAGATGTAAGATGGCACATTAAACAGGAAATAAAAACATTGTAAATAAAACACCTTAGCATGTGCTTCAGCGCAAAACAACTGTACATGCAATTTCCTCTCTCTGTCTCTCTCTGTTTTAAGCATTGAGTGCAACATTAACAGCTGGACAGCTTGCCATGCAACCAGCTTTGAGCAGCCATTTTGTGAATATTGCGTGACCATGAAAGTGATTCTTCTTGTCATTTATTTATTTATTTATTTATTTATTTATTTTAAAGGATCCAATTCAAACAGATTTAAATATAAATATAAATATAAATAAATAAAAATATTCCCTTTCTTTATACTCTTAATGGGAATGAATAAACTTCATGGATTTCAGCTGTTTATTCCTTGATGCGTTTTTTCTGGTGTGTTGTGGTCCTCCTTTTGATCACATAAATCATTTATTCATTCTGTTTTTTTTTTTTTTTTTATCACTACAGCCCTGCTTAACTGAGCTTTCCCATCCCATTGGAAACTGGACTGTAGTTCATGAATGCAATAAACATCCATTGTGATGTTCCCTGTGTAAGAGATGCAATTTGAGGAAAAATTACTTTATGTGCTTGAAGAAAATAAACAACTTGCCCTTTTTTGCTGCTGCATCTGTGGGCCTATTATATTGTGTCTTTAAGGAAGTCATGCTATTGTGTGCTTTGACCTTATTTGCATGCTTTACTCAGATTTTTGGGCTGAGAAGAGGTGTGGCCAGGTTTGTGGTTGCTGGTACTTTCCAGGCTTTCCTCATAGACAAAGATAATGCACTAATGCCTAGAGTCATAAAGGGCTACACAACATATTTACCAGTTTAAAATCACCACTCAGTGTTAATTTTAGAATTTTGTGTCTAATGGGATGTAACGGGTTGGATGTTTTTGCACGGGGTGGCACCACAGACACGAGGCGAGGTCTTACGGGAAACAGTGTCATTTTATTAAGAATAAACGGGAAAGGAAAAGGGTTTAAGTAGGGAGGATGGAAAGAAAGGGCCGGAAAAGAGTGAAGGTTTGCACGTGGAGCGCTCCTGCGCGCTCGCTGACGACGACCTCTTCGGCGGCCGGTGCTGTGTCGAAGTTGGTTCCCCCATCAGGATGCGTTTTTTTAGCCCCACCCCCGTGAAAAAGGCACAGGGAA
>JAQMYL010000033.1:9088809-9100011 GCA_030014365.1 Clarias pachynema | reverse complement strand
GCCTGGGCTGGCCCACATTGGCCAGCGGCCCACCGGGAAAACTCCCGATGCTCCAGATGGCCAGTCCGCCACTGTTATAGCCTAACTGTGAACATTCAAATTCCTGAATTGCTGAGATTATGCCAGTCTGTCAATAGAAAGACTTGATTCTGATAAAATACACATAAAACAATACATAATAATACATATAGGAATTAAACCGGAAATGTGTCATAAACCACTCTATACAGTATATAGGCCTATATTTTATATTTGTATATTATATTCAAAATAACACAAACAGTGAAGAAGGGCGATTTAGGCTAAATGTTTTAAAATCATATTTTATATATGACCAGTCTAATGAAGTTAAATTATTACCGTAATGTTCTAATCAACAATAATCTTTTTGTAGGTCTGTCCTGACTGGAATTAGCACTGTTAAAGCCAGACGACAACAACACAAATACCAGATGGAGACATGTGAGTATTGTCTTACTTATTTTAGTAGGCCTATTAATAATTGTCCTGAAAATATAAATATATAGATAAATGCTTACTAATGTATTCCTGTACTGTGCTTCTCACGACAAATACTTCATGGAGTAAAAGTCTTAGATTTAACAATAGCTAGACGAAAATTCCACTCAAATTCCACTAATTATAATGTAGGAATTTTCCATATTTTTTCACGCCTGAAGTGACAGGCTTTTTAAGCTTAGCGCTGGTCATATTTACCAGAATAAAAAGAACGTGCAGTTCGTGGTTTGGGTTAGGGCGCTGTCACGTCGTAAAAGAAAAAAACCTGGTGGCATTCACAAAATTATTCCCAACCAAGTGCACAAAACAGATCCCACCAACACACGCACTATTTTTTCTGAAGGAGTAGTTTCCAAAATAGGGATGGTAACTGCACTCTGTAGGGTGACATCAGGTAAATTGGGCCACTTTTTATCTCGATGGGTACGTGACTCGGTCTCATTGTAATAGTAATATAATATTTATTCATAATAAAGATATAAATGTAAGTTTCAATATTATATTTGGTACTAATCCGTGACAGGGGGCATTTGCATAACACCTGTTCGGAAGGTACAGTAATTATTTTCTTGGATGAATTTCCGAAGGTGGCGTAGTGAGACTACGGGTTACATTTCCATTAGTATTTATTACGTGCAGTTAGAAGCTCTATCTCGTTCACCAGCACCTTCGATAAACACTGCCGTAAATGCGACAATCAGCCTTAAACCAATAACACGCGGGGAATACCGAATCTAACCTCAACTAATAAAAATGAAAGACCCAACTCATAAAAAACTGCGAGCTGCTTTTCATTTCCACAGTCTCGCCTGAGTTGAGTATGATTTCTGCTTCTGACTTCGCACCGCAAACTACATTGTGGCATTGTGGGTGAAACCCCTTGACATTTATATTGCTGTCATTGTGATAACAGAGTAAAGCTGTTTTCATATTTGCAATTTAGATTTCATTCAACTATTTACTTTAGCTACTTACCTTTTTGTATACAAAAAGATACATTGGTATTACACATTATTATATGTCTCTAGGTGTTGTGATCAAAGTTTATATTCATTAGCAATAATGATATGCAATCACGCACAACAGGTTATGACAAATTATTAAATCATTGAGTTAGTTAACTAACCATAGTATGCATTTACTATTTAGCAATTAGAACATTTGAATCAGACAATTTTAATGTGCTTTGCTTTTGCTTAGCATTAACTGTGACTTTTATGGATGCAAGATTATGCATTCAAAGTATGGAAATGAAAAAAGTGTGTTTTTTGTGGACTCTATAGTTAGAGTTGCTCTATTATGTCTGCTTGCAAATTCAGCTTGTGTGATAGTAATTTTGATGAGTTCACTTTCGTGGTACATTGTCAGACAATCAGACAGACAAACTCACATACACAGAGTACAACAATGTAACTGATAACAACATAGCAAGATGCATTTTATTTTCATCCATTATATTTCTCTGGTCTTTACTGTTACATATAAGAGTGCACAAAATGGCTGCCCACAAAAAAAATAATGTTCACAAAATGGTTTCACTGGTTGCCCTTGGATAACTTTCTAATTGTAAAGCTTAACTGTAGGACTACACGATTTGATGGAAAATGTTTCCATTATTTTTAAACATAATATTATTGTGATTTAATCTGTAATATTTAACTATTAAATGCACCATTTTTCTGTTTAAATGTATTCATTCAGGCTAACAGTAGGCTAATATTTAGGTTTCAGGTTCAGGTATTATATACGTTTAGGTATTATATCACAAGGGTTTAAGTGGGTAAAAGGTGTCAGCAATGATGCAATTTCTGTTAAGGTTGTATACTGAGTGATTATATAGGTCCTTGTTGGTTTCCTTAGGGGTTAATCTTCTTACTGTCATTTGCAATAACAAATTAGTAATGCTCAAATTAGTAATGTTCCAAAATGTTCTTATTTTCACTATTAATCATCATCATGATTTATACTGTTGTTTATTTACGATTTGATTTCACTAAGCATTTAAATGATCTCCCATCATGGTCGTTCTAGATGTTTTTCTAACCACGTTTCTAATTCAGGTGGTGATTTGTGTAAGTTCTTTTCCATTTTAACAGTTACAAATTTTAAATATAACACTTTTAATGTTCTTTGCTTTTGCATAGCCTTGACTATAGTTTTTAGTGCTGAAAATACCATTGATTAATATGAAGTGGAAAGAGTGTTGCTTTCATAGTCAGAGTTGCTGTTTTATGTCTACCTGCATATCCTTATTATGAGCGCACAGTGTAACTATGATATACTATATAGTTTAACTAATAAATTATATTAGAGCATGATAAGTAATTTATTTTATTGTTGCATGTTACATTAGAATTCACAAAATGGCTGCCCAGGAAAAGACTGTAGACAAAATGGATAGTTGCCCTTGGTAACAATAAGAGAGTGAGGAAGAAAAACAAGCAGAAAGCAATACAGAGACAATAAAAGGATAAGGTTTTCAGTAAGACACAAGCACATTACTTGCTGAAACACGTAAAAGGATGTATCTAACCGTACTTTCCCCTCTGTTTTACACTCTGTCATACTGTTTCCACTTTATGTATTCACATTTGTCTAGAATGTATCTAATGTGGAGCTAATTGTATTCTTTAGCAGTTGCCTAAATAAATATTTGAGTGGGATGCCAGTAGAATCTCAGTTCTGTTTTAGTTGAAGAGGAAGCCAGGATGGAAGTAGCTTGACATTTAATAATTTCAACTGAAGTTAAAGTTTTTTTTATGATAATTAAACAATAATTTATCTACAAATGATTAAGCACAAAATTAGTATCATACAAAAGCAAAACACTTCAAGGTTCAATTGTCCAATTATTACACTTATTAATTGACTGAACAGTTACGTTTACTGAATAGCAAAATAAAAACTATTCAGTTAACACATGCTAAAGAGTCCCAATTATGTACAGTTCATTTTGGATAATTTTTGGGGAGCCTCATAGGTCTGCTTTGCATAAGTACATACAAAACACACAATAAAAACACTTCAGCTTTCTTTATTCTTATTTTAATTTCTATTATTTTTATTTAAAAATCTATGATTCATGCATAGTAGGGTTAAGGGCATTTGGATTAAAATTGCAATTTGTTGGAGACCCTTCTCTGTTTTGTGAGTTAAGAATTAGACATCTACAGTGTTACAAAAAGCAAGCCATGGTTTACTGGCGCTTGTAAAAAAAACAACAACAACAAACTCTTTATTTTTAATATGAACCCCAATTCAAATGAAGTTGGGACGTAGTGGAAAAATGTAAATAAAAACAAGATAAGCAATGTTCAAACTGATAAACTTGATTGTCTCTTGCGCATTTTAATTTGATGGCTGCAATATGTTCCAAAGGAGCTGGGACAGGTTTTTTTTCACAAATGTTTTACATCACCTTTTCTTTTGACATCACTCGATAAGCATTTGGAAACTGAGGACACTTATTATTTGGAGCTTTGTAGATAGAATTCTTTCCCATTCTTGCTAGATGTATAACTTCAGTTGCTCAACCATCTGGGGTCTGCGTTGTCGTATTTTGCACTTCATAATGCGCCTCGCATTTTCAAAGGGAGCCAGGTCTGGACTGCAGGCAGGCCTGTTCAGTACCCACACTCTTTTACAACGAAGCCGCGCTGTTGTAACACTTGGCTTTAACATATAACATGTCCTTGAAAAATCAGTTCATCTTAGATGAGCTCAGGCCCAGAGCAGTCACAAACTGTGGTAACTGACAATGGTTTTCCAAAGTGCTTCTGTAGTAGTAATATCCTTTACAGAATAATCTCAGTTTTTTTTTGGCTTGCTTACATGCAGAGATTTCTCCGGATTCTCCTGAATCTTCTGATGACATTATGGGCTGTAGATGATGGAATACCTAAGTTCTTTGCAATTGTATGTTGAGGAACGTTGTTCCTATACTGTTGGACTATTTGGTCATGCACAAAGTGGTGAATCGCACCCCATCCTTGCTTGTGAATGACTGAACCTTTCGGGGATCATTCTTTTAAACCCTATCACAATGATCACCTGTTTCCAATTAACTTGTTCACCTGTGTAATGTTCCAAACAGGTGTTTTTGGAACATTCCCCAACTTTCACAGTCTTCTGTTGCCCCTGTCCCAACTCTTTTGGAACGTGTGGCAGGCATCAAATTCAAAATGAGTGAAATTTTCAATACATAATCAGGTTTATCATTTTGAACATTGCATATATTGTCTTTGTGGTATTTTAAATTAAATATAGGTCAACAAGGATTTGCAACTCATTGTATACTGAGCATTAGTATGTGTCACTGCTGCTTTAGCTTAGCAGCATGGCAGGACGTGGTTTGGTAGTAGTGGTGCTTGGCTCAGCGGTAACAGGGCATTGTTTTTCAGTAGCTTATTTACGTACAGACACTGAACTCATTATAGAAAACACTATAATTGTCATGATTTCACATTAGCCTTGTTTCATTGTTATCAGTGCTATCACATTTCAGATTAAACCACTGCCAGGTATTGAGAGGGTGAGAGGTCAAGCTTTATTTATTTATTTATTTATTTATATATAATCTGGATATAAATGGATATAAGTATGGATATAAATAAGACTACAATGATACTTGTGTATTGTTTCTGCTGCCTCATGACCATCTTTCTGACCATCCTTCTGGGTCTAGATTTATTATTATTTTTTAAAATGGTACTAGTATAATATGGTAATAGTGAAAGTCAATGATATGCGATGTACAAGCTTTGGTGATAGTACCCACAACCACATACTGGCTCTGTGGCACCAGGCACGTCCAGATGTGTACATGGGATTATCTAGTCTAGTCTAATATGGTGTAAATATAGTATAACAGCAGATAAGGGCTGTAAGTTGATAAGTGCGTCCTCAATGGATTATACTTGTTTGTCCAGTACATTCCATAACAGCTTGATCAGATTGAGGTCTGGGGAGTTTGGAGGCCAGATAAGCAATCTTGAACTCTTTGACTGCTAAGCCCCATACACAACAAGCTGTGATACACTGAGTTCTCAGATACCTTTCTATCATAGGCTGCACTGACTTCAGCTTTTCTGTGGGATCAGACCAGACATGCTAATCTTTGCTCCCACAGACAAAAAAGAGCCTTGGGTGCCCATGATCCTGTCACTAGTTTACTGGTAGATAATTGATAATCAGTGTTAATGTTATAGCTGATCAGTGTATTATTAGACTATCTTACCTGTACACCTGGTATTTGTTTTTTTCCTTTTCCCTCACCTCTTCTTTGCACCATGCCCCTGCACCATGCCCCTGCACAAAATGATTCCAGGCTATGTGCATTTGATAATTATCTTTAGGGTCCTAGATCACTTATACTTATAATGCACAAGCTATTAGTCATTTACGTATTACAACAATCAGGCTAAACCAAAATCATGCATAAAGACTGGTTTCATACCAATATAGGCTCAGTGTTAGCATGTTAGCAATATTAGAGCAATATAATTCTGGATATATAATAGATATATATGATTTTTGCCTTGTGAAATGACATCTCAAAATGGGTCCCCTGGTTGACTTTTGTAGCAGTGTCTGAGTTAGAGAAAGAGTACAAACAATAGAATCAAAGAGCCCCGCCCACTGCTACAAAGGTCAACTAGAGGACCCATTTTGAGATCAGCTATTTTGTAGGCAACCATTTTGTGCACTCTAATGTAACAGTAAAAACCTGAGAAATAAAAGTCAGCCTGCTACATATTTTCTTATGAGTTATATTGTTGCAACTAAATTTGTGTCTGTCTGTCTGTGTGTAAAGAAAAAGTCACTTCTATGAATTGCATCCGCTTACTAGCACAAAAGCTGAATTTGTAAGCAGACACAAAACAGAAAAGCTGATTCTAGAGTTAAAAAAATAATGCATAATCTTGCAGGATCTTAAAAACCACAGTCAAGTTCCAACCACCCAAAAATATTCAGTTCTACCAATTTCCAACACTATAATCATATTTTTGCATATTTAAAACAATCAAAACCTTTAGAAAAGACATGTAAATTGAGTAAAATATGAAATAAATAAACCTCACTTAACCTTAATTTATGATTCCTCTTGGTACCGGCTGCTTTAAAAAACAAACTAAAAGTGCCTCACTTTTTTCTTGCTGACATTCTTGCTATCATTCAAGTCTTCACAAAATCTTGCACAAAATTTTTTTTAAAAATTTAAATAAAAATATGCAAACTTTCTTCTCTGCGCTTTCCACTGAGTTTGGAACAGCTTTCGGATGTATGCGCAATATACATATATATAATTTAGCAATGTAAATGTTGACATGTACTGTAAGTGCTTAAGAAGGCTAGGTTATTTGATAATGCTTAGCAGCTACCTGTTAATGGCTAGCCTAGTTATCCACTAATGGCTAATCTAACCATTCTAATGAGCTAAAGATCACTGGGTTATCCTTAAAAGCTAAAGATTGCAAGGTTATCCTATAGTGGTTAGCCACTAACTGCTAAAGGCTAACCGAGCCCTTCTTTAACCCCTAAGAGTTAGCAGTTACATTTGAGTGTCATTATTCCTGCCTCTTTAAGCTTATCTAAGGACAAACGCAAAGTTCAATCAGTGTGTGCTGAGATTAAAGTGACTTTGTAGAGATACAAAGTATTTTCATATTCAAATAGTCTTGTGTGTTTTTTTTTTCTCTTTCTCAATGAGCTGGTTTCAGTGAACTTATGTTAATTACATAAAGTTAATGTAATTTTGTTTAGTTCAATCAACATAATATTCATGATTTTTAAAATTAATCTATTTAGTTAATTAATTAAAATTATTCTAAAATTAATATTGTTATGTTTGACCAAAGAAAAAAGTTTCAGTTTCACTGAGTTTATTTGATAACATTGTTACCATGTTTTACAATGAACATTTTTAGTGTTTAACATTTTTCCAATGATAAAATGTTTATCAAAATCAACATTCTGTCTTTACTTTTCAAAATAATAGTTATCTTAACTTATTACAATAAGTTACATTTTTAATACTATTAAAGTAATAATACAAGTATAAAGTAAAATAAAAGCATTCTGTCTTTAAATTAAATGATTTTCAAAAATATACCTGGGGAAAAATAGTTTTCTTTAGTAAACTATACCTTCTAAAAAACTAAAATCAACAACATTGCAGCTATTTAAATAAGGATTAACATCTGAAAGCAAAAGTAAAGATGTCACCTGGTCAGCACAGGAAAAAAAAAAAAAAGTGCTGCAACATCCAGTGCAACATTATGGAAAAAACATAGGTCCTGCCTCTTAGCCCTTGTCTCAAATTACAGTGCCTATGAAAGGAGTTTATTTTTTTTAAGACCTGGACTTTGTTTGACAGTTTGTTGGCATGAAAATCTTTTGAAAAAAATCAAAAGTATATCTCAGATCCTGGGGGTAACCCAAGTTTAATGCATAAATTAGATCAACCATCATAGAACATGCATTAGCTACATTTTCCAAGTTTTCAAGTACTTGGATGCCTTCGAGGATGACACTGATGAGATCATATGGGTCTGCAACATCTGCCCCTTCATGTTTGATGGCATAGATTCTGAGAGTGGTGTTGCTCATCAAAATTTGGGCTTGATCATGTTTAAGTCCAAAATCAAACAATTACCAACAGTAGGAACTGGTTTTAGAGAAAAATACAAAAAGTTTCTTTAAAATTTTTTTAAATAGCTTACCATGTACGCTAGGTTTGAAGGATCTTCATTAGTGGTTAATAATGCTTTCAGGATGCATTCACGCTTTTTTTCAATGGTGATGCACTAATCAAAATGAAATGAAAATTAGTACTTTTTACTGTACATCTTACATTTATGTAGTATTACACAAATTATCCTACTGCTGTCTTTTATGACAAAGTCAAGTGTGTCCATTAACAAATAGTCTCAAATCAGAAGCACTTCATGGGATACACATATATAATCGAGGCAGAAAGTCATTATTTTCTTGTGTTTTTAAAACTCCCCTACATAAAATGTATGTTTGGGCCAATTTGTCCAGCTATTTTTGTTGAAAAACTGACTGTCAATGGCAAGTTCTTTTTCTGAAGCTTCAAAAGAAAAAAAAATCATCATGATAATTGGAGCTTTAGAACAGAAATTCCCCTTTAACTTATATTTTTGTGTACAAAAAATAAAAGATTGAACTAAGGATGAGTTGAACATAACAAAATATTCATATTTAGATTAAATATTCTTTAGACCTATTGTGAATTATGAGAAATGATGAAGAATTTAGAGAACATACCTGATCTATAACTGACAGGATGTCTGTGATCTTCTGTGTAGCTGCTCCTCCTTTCTTTTTCGAAATTATTGAGGAGCTGGGAGAAGAAATGATCGAGCTGACATGAATTTGGACACCAAAGGAATTGTTGTAATCCTGCTGAATTCCGAGAGAGAAGAGAGAGAGAGAGAGAGAGAGAGAGAGAGAGAGAAATCAGGGTGATGACATTTTTGACAGGACATGATCATACATTACCTTTACCACCACTCACAGATAACATACACATTTACTATAAATAAACAAACCTGAATTACATCTAAAGTACTTCAAATCATAGTTTAGAATTATAACAACCTCCAAGTAATTAATCAGCTGACATGGTATTAAAGACATACCTCTCAGTCAGTAAAGAGTGCAGGACATCTATTCTTGAATTCAGCAATGAAAGGTGAATCTTCGCATATAGGACTCTACAGGCTAAGTTTCAAAACTCTGTAAGTGAAAAAAAGAACGTGAGTCACCAAAGAATAATAAGAAAATATGAAAACTGCAAACTACATTAAATAGCTAGATGTCATCTTAAATAAATGTCAAATATGCTTATTGCCATGTGTTTTGGGGCTTATCAGGCTTGAATAATAAAATTAGATATTAAATAACTATGTGCCAACACCGCCTTTTAAGATGAACTATTTAAGTTATTAAAACTGGCATTAGAACGTGATGAAACTGCTGTATTTGCACACAACAATCTGTTAAAATGAAGAAACCATTCCTTACTAGCAATTTAATATCATATGAAACTTTAATTTGGGTGATGTAATATATAACAAAGTTCAACAAGTACAAAATATCACATAAATGCAAAAAACAAAAATGTATCTAACTATAACGTGAAAGTAGACATGAGGAATATGGCATGACATACCAAACACAACACGGTATTACAAGTGAGTAATGATTCAAATGTTGTAACATCAATATGAATGCATAAAAAGTAAAAATCTTACCTGTCTGTCCACATAGGAAAAAAACACGTTCTTATTTCTCCGTCTTTGATTCTCAAAAAATGGCGCCGATCTAAATGAGCTGAAAAGCGACTATTGTGGTTTGTTCTGTCCTGTGCCAACTTGACTAAAAGAAGCAACACAACACCATTTCATTCATTTTAATTAACTGAGCTACTGTAAGTTAATTTGAAGAATTTACCGTTTCTAATTCTGTCAACACAACTCTTTTAATTTTAATGCACAAATGAAATTGACCTAATTAATTTGAACATACTTACATTCTTTGGACCAACAAATTTTCAACCTAAATATTAGATAATGCAAAGGCCCTGACAAGTGGAAAAGAATACAGGCAGCACATACTTACATAAAGATCTTATCCTGCTATTTACCAACTATCTACAGTCACAAATGTCAGGTTCAAGGCAATTTAGTTTGGATACAATTTTCTAAATAAGAATAAAAACCTGTCCTTTAGTGTTATGGCAAGTATGTGGAGATTACATTTCACTTGGATAAGAGATGGATCTCTGACTCATCAAAAATAATCATCCCAGATTAATTAGCTACATAACTCAAGCCAGGAAAATACATAATGATGTGCTAAAAATGACAATAAGTCATTTATCAATAAGTTAAATAGTTCAATAATAGCTATAATAGTTAATAGTTTAGTGAATAGTTAAAAATTGTTCGGTGTAATGAACAGCCTGCATCCTAATTAACCTGGATTACTCTTGATTTTTTATGGTTTATATATTTTTAATGACAAGTTATTGACTCACTTTATAGTGTAAATCAAACTTCATTCATTCATTTTCTTTAATGGTTACACTTCCCTTTATTGGTAAACTCCACAGCTCTCTCTCTTTCTTAGACACTTTAAAAAAAAACATATTGCATGTTATGAATGAACACATGACTTCCTCTGTTTCTGACATGCATCTGGAAAGAACCTTGCTTTTTTTTCCCCTAGCAAAAGATTTCATAAGCTTCATACCATTACACTGTTTTGCATTTCACACTGTTGTTTTACATTTCACACTGGTTTTAGTGTTGTAGCTTCTATACCTAAAAGGAAATAAATTAATTTGACCATATTTTCACAGGTAATGGAGAGCAAACAAAACAGCCATATATTCATGTAAATGTCTTTATCTATGCTATAAGCCAAATGTGTGTGGACACAAGTATACGGACTCCTGAACAATCACTCCCTTACTTGATTTTCATGATCCCATTTTAGATTAAGTCCTCCCATTGCTGTTATGAAAAAAAAAAAAAAAACAGAAAGGAAATAGCACAAGGACAAGCATTGTTGTTGGATGAGTACAGTGGTGTTCAAAATAATAGCAGTGTGTTGAAAAAAGTGAGTAAAGCTCCATATCCATATAATAACTTTTAA
>JAQMYL010000033.1:9060492-9077644 GCA_030014365.1 Clarias pachynema | reverse complement strand
GCAGATAGTTTATGTTCACATACAGCTACATGACACACTGCATGAAAGATCATATTTGAAAAAGCATAATAGGGGCTCTTTAATGTACAGTATCTAAGTCTGCTTCAAGTATATAATATATAGTTACCCCCCCTTTTTAAATAGTTGATGCTGAAGTGGGCGGAGATAAGGTGTGTTCCAAACGGCCTGAAGTACCCTGTATACTTCACAGTAATGTACGGAGGAAGTGACATCTGCACTGGTGACTTTGCAGGGTGTTCCGAATGGTGGAGTTTTGTCAAGGGAAGTTCCCTTCATCGACATGCCCTGCAAACGGAGCAGGGAGTAGGGAGCACCCTGTGACGTACACTTCAGAATGGAACGCAGCCATAGTAGAGTGATTTTGGTGTGGTTAACCGTGTGACAAGTTTGAGCCTGTAGATTGGCATAGCCAACTTCTCTATTTGTAAAAATTGTAAATAGTATTGATTTATTTCATTTGTTTTGTATTGTTGCCCCTTTGGAATGAACACAAATCACCTTGAGCTGTACATTTTGCCCCTGTTGCCCATTTAATCCTTTGACCGCTGGTACATCCACATAGTGTGCAAGTTTTCAGCTTAATAAATGAACTTGCATGTTCTCTAGACTAAGTCCACTATATTTACTGGTCTCACTAGACTTTTTTATGCAAATGTTCTATTAACTTTCAGTAAGCTTTAAAATGACAATCATTTACTCCTAAGAGTGTGAGATATTATATGTTCAATTAAAATTTTATTTGTATAGTGCTTTTAACAATTGTCATTGTCGCAAAGCAGCAAATATTATATATAATATAAGTAGTAAGATACATTTAAAACCATCTAAAATTAAGTTATTCAATTAAATTATTTAATTACTAATGTTTTATTCTACTCTTATACTAATGTTTTATTCTACTCTTATAATCTTCCCGAAATGAAAGGCATGGAAAGGATCAAATGATAGTTTTGACAATTGCATGTTTAAGTGCATATGTTTTGTTTTGATGGCTCCAAGTTGATTTATTTAAGCTTAAATTTTGTTAATAAAACTGTTCTTAAATATTTGACACATTTCTCAATCATTTTGTATGGTTAGTCACCTACTCGTCCTATGACAGTGAGTCATCCTGAGCATTTTCCCTTTCTTTGTTGCCTAGAGTTTGGAATATGGTTTGTCTGTGCTATTTACTAATAACCTGAATGTCTCTGTGTTATTCTTGCTTCATGTTTTGGATTGTCTGATAAACACATTGAGCCGTTAACTTCTTATTCTGTACTGAGATACGCATGTATGGCATGACTGGTTTGAACCAGTATTTTTGAACAGTATTTTTGCTGTTGTAGTAAAGTATCAAGCCAGGTTATCCTTTTACTGCACCATAAAGACCTAAAAGACCGCAAAGACCTAAAGCAATCATAAATCTTTTACATAAATTTTATTATTTATATTAAAATAGTTTTTGTTAAAAATATTAATGGTCTTGACTAGAGCAGGGTTTTTAATTTTCTCGTTCCTTTTAAATTCTGTTCGAAAGTAGCTGACAATAGGTGTGTAGTAACAGAGAGCTTTAGTTAGCACATATGCAGCTTTTTAAAATCAACCAGAAGAGACTGATAAGAATTGCACACAGTTTCACACACAGATGGTTGCTGTAATTGGACACCAGCATATTTAAAACAGAATGAAAACAATTAAACTCAGTAGTGTTTTTTTTATGATTTACTATTATTATTTGCATTGTATAGTATGTCATGGTCTGAATTTTTGTTCTCAGTGTAGTGTGATATTAAACAACTGCCAGTCACGCTGATAACCTGTAACCTGCTGAGGATTTCTATATTTTCACTGGCCACTCCCTCTGATAATTTTTTTTTACTTGCAAATCCAACTTCTCTGCTGTATAGAGGTGCAGGAGTTCTTGGGATACACACACATACACTCAGTATAACAATATAGAATTGAGAATATAGAATAAATTAAGTTTGATTATAATTCATTTTAATTATTTTAGTATAATTTCTTGTTACATGTTTATCAATAGAGTCCACAAAATGGCTACATAAGAAGTGACTGTACACAAAATGGTTCTCCTCTTGCCTTGTTAACAGTGTCTGAGAGAGACCTGGGGGGGAGGGGTGGAGAGAGTTCCTGCAGTGTGACAGAGCTTACAAAGCTTAGCTGTATCAAAACGACTGGCAGGCTAAATTAAACAACAAGAAACAAATACCTTTACTATTTTATCTTATTTCAATTTGGGACAGCTTGGCACAGCTACTTTACTCTTTGTTGAGGTTGTGCAGAGACTTCTAGATAGCAGTTGCTCAAATTTCTCAAAAACTCATGGATCAATATCTTAGAACACAAACTATTCCAGCACAACTTACTGTATCATACAACTGATATTGCGGAATTATAACAGCTCTGAATTATAACTGTAAGTTGAGAACTCAAAATCACTCAGCATTTGGTTAGCCAATCTCACTATGACTCCCTTTTCATTTTCATTGTTAAAGGTGGTCTTGTCTTCAAAAATCTTGAGTCAACTGGATACTATGATACTATCATACAAAATCACCCGATATTAATAAGAAAATTATCTGAATCCAGTTTACTTACAGGACTGACCATGTTGCATTAATTAGTTCTAATTAAATAGCTACAAATTTAAAAGGTAGTATATTTGAGTCAGTAAATATACAATGAAAGAATTTTATATTTTAGGTTTTTCAAAGTAGCTACCTTTTAGTTTGTTATGTCATAAAGTGCTTATGAGGTAGTCTTGAAGACATTATATACTTGTTGGCTACCAATAGTGGACAACATCATTGGGGTAAACGGTGGCTACTTTGAGGAAACTAAAGCAACTTTTTTAGCACATTTTTGTTTACCGCATAATTCAATATGTTTTACTTCATAATGCTCAATATTGTTTGATAATGTAGAAAATAATACAAAATAAATAAAACCTCTATATCTAGGATTGGGCGCGGCACTAAGGCTGCACTGGCTTGTGCAACCCAAGTGGATGGATTAGAACACAGACATAAATGTATATTTTTTCCATTATAAAAAAGGGAATCTTTGTGCTCTGTTCGTCTTTTGTGTACATTTCTGCGTCTCATCGTGAGACAGAAACTCAGAGTGCGTGACCACCCTTAACATTATACTTACTCGAATTTAGCAAAAAATAAAGTAAAATAGATAAATGGATCATATTTTTATGTTTGTTTAGCAGATCTTCACAGGTGTACAGTAATCAGAACTGTTATCAAGTGCTATCATGTGCTACTGGCCTAAGAAACAAAATTCTGTATCAAAGTTTAAGTATTTAGTAATTTGGCTTTCTCCTTGTAGTATTTCTTTCCAGCTAAAATAACACACTGAGTCAAATGTTTCCAACACCAGCACCCTTGAATTGTATCTCCTTAAGACATCCCAGTACCTATCATTGAAAGAATTAGCTCACAGCTAGCATTAGCTAAAAGCTATTTTCAGCAGAGAGCTAAGGGACATAAAACTCACATAAACACTAACCACTACTGTTGCATTGTAGCAAAAAAACTTTATCCATTTTGTATCCAGATCGTTGTAGTGTGAGTGTAGCCAGCATGAGAGCTAAAATGGCACAACTTCCTGGAATACAGGAAGTTATAGGCTACATAAATTCTTGCAAAGAAATGGCTCACAAAGACCATATCAGTTTACACACACACACACACACACACACACACACACACAATGTGGTCTGATGTTTCTTCCAAGAACATCAGACCACACTCTTTGTCGAATGTTTGGCATGAGTAGAAACATCTTGTTGCAATTTTTCATAAATTTGCATCTGGCCCAGGGTTGTCCAGTATGGTTATTTTACCTAACAGTCTTAACTGATGGTATAGTGCAATAACATATTTTAATCTTTTTTGTAGAAAGCATGAAGAGTGGAAAAAGCATCCACTTGAGCTTTCCTTTTAATATTATAATAAACACCTGCTGTTATCATTCCTGCCTGTTTCTCAGATGATTGCTTCAAGGTTAGCTTCAAATTTAAGACACAAGTAAAAGTGTTCGGAGATTAAAATAAACCTGTTTGTAAGAAAGCAAGACGTGAAATAATTAGTTAGACATGTGAAATACTATATTTGGAGGAGCCTGAGAGAAAAACAGTTTTTAATTAGTAACATCATATATAAACAAAAAAATCGAGGCTGAGTCCTTCCCTTTCTAATACTGGCAGAATGAAGTACAGGATCAATTTGAAGATATTTTTAAATAGAATATTTGTCTAAATATTTTGCAATTATAGGTGGCAAAGGGCCTCTGAGTGGCGCAGTGGTAAACTGCTCGCCCTATCATCCGGAGATCGCTGGTTTGGTTCCCGGGTGATGCTGAAACCTCTTGCAGCTGGAGGTCTAGAACTCCGCCGTTGCCGGTTCCCAAGTGCAGGATGAGAAAGGAGAAGGGTTGGGCGTTGGGCTAGCAACCCGCCCCGTAAAAACCCAACCGCTACGGAAACAATGAGAATTCTCTTCAAGTTTAATCAAACACAGTGGAGAACGCTCATTGCCCTATGCACCGATCGGTGCTGGAGGCCTTAAGGATTAAGGATAGGTGGCAAAGGAAAGGCAAACCAAAAAAAGAAAATTTAAATGTCATAAAAAGGAAAAGACAGAAAACCATGTACCAAAATTTACTCTAAGGATGCCATTCATAGATGGCTATAGGTTCTGTAGGCCAGTGAAATTTAGACTAGGTTAGAATAGAATACTTTGACAGAAATTAGTCAACACTCAAACCAAAGAAGGATTTATTAACACAGAATCCTAGAAAAAAAATATGACAAACCTTAAATTTATCTGGCTAACTTGTAATCCATTATGATGGTTTACGTTGCACTTTTTCTTACTGGTTACTGTTACTCTTCTGTCACTTTGGATTTTGCCACTTTTGACCCTAGATAATAACTATTATTATTATTATTATTATTATTACTTTATCTAAATTTATGATTAATAGTGTTTTTTATACATCACCTTTTCAGGGTTAGTTTCATACTATATATGCCTCATTATTTTTTTTTATGCAAAGTTTAAAAACCAGGAGCTCTACAGAGGATGGTGCAATAAGCTAAGTGGTGCCGGATCAATGCCTGGAAGATTGTGAAGGACCTCAGCCACCCCAACAATGGACTGTTCTCTCTGTTGCGGTCAGGAAATCGCTCCTGAAATGTGTGTGTACCTATGAATTATTAATAAGCAACAGCCACTGAAATGAAAAGCAAAAGCATGAATGTATGATACCTGACACCGAATACTAAACAAATTCTAATACTGCTTTATCTACTAGGAATCTGTTATGATTTAACTGCCACTGGGGCAGTGGGAATGGGATAAAAAAATAAAAATAATCTCTGGCATTTCTCTCAACTAGTGCTACCTCAAAACAGTGAAACCTATATTAAAACTTACATGACCAATACAGCGAGTTGATTTAAAAAAGGGTACAGTACAAAAAAAAGTTATATCCTAAGTAGTTAACATCACTGTGAGCATGCCCTGTAGCTTGTGTCTCTTTCTATTTCTTCAGCAGTTCATCCTCTGTAGGACTGAGCTGCTGTGCATGCTTTAATATTCAGCCCAAGGTGCTTCATTACTAAACTGACTTTCTCATGGCACTGTCTCATGCCGATTACAAAGATTTTTCTATTTCCATATACTGAACTCATTCAGTCGCTTGTCCAGTTCCTTCTGGGGATGACTACATCTTGCTCCTGGCATATCTGACCTGCACAACATCTGAACTTTCAATGAAACTAGACTACAACTGCACAACTTCAAAGGCCTCCAGTAGACACCAGCATTGGATTTAAAACATTCATGCTTGTCTGCAAAACCAAAAATTTACCAGCACTCACCTTCCTTAAAGCGTTCCTGCTCTGCACAATCCTTTATCTGATGCTTTAGCACTGCTCAACTGGACCCATCATCTTTCAGGGCACTTGGATGATCTCCTCTCTTTGAGGGGATTTACTGTAGGTGGTGGAATAAACTCCTCCTAAGTTAGTCTAGACGTGGTCTATACATGTTTAGTGATCAGGACTTCAAGACACCTTAGTAAGTTGATCTGAATTAGGTTGTCTGTAACATCTGGATTACGCTGTGAGAGCAGCATTCTTTGACACATTCTCTGAAGTTTTGCCTTCAGGTATTTGTAGTAAGAGAGGCTCTCCTTGAGTTGAATGAAGTTAATTAGATTTGGGCAAACACTAGATCCTCTTATCTTGTGACAAACAGTGTAAATGTTTAAAAGAAATAAAAATATATGCTCATTAATGCTTAAATACTGTGGGGTTTGTAAGTAATAATTAATACATTTTCTTCATAGTATTGTATTCAATAAGTATTAGAAGATGTTTTGACTTCATGCACTGCTGCCTCTTTGTTTTACTCCAGATAGAGTCAGGATCTGTTTTGGGTAAATATAGTCAAAAAAGTTGTCTTTCTAAACTATGGCACTAAATCAACTGCCCTTAATAAATGTCGGTTAAATGCACATGAAATGCTAAAAGGCTGTCAAAGAAACTCATCTATTTTGTGTGATTTTGAGTGTTTATGCATTATGAAGTTTCCACGATTTCATTCCAACAATTCTGTAATCATGCAAAAGCTTTATTGTGCGCACATTAAAATCTTAAGAAAGAACCGAGGCCATTTTTTCTACATTTTTATGCATTTGATTCTATAACGACCACTAACACTGATTATAACCATAAAAATATTATAATAAAGCAGAAAACATTGTGGACTTGCTCAGGAACACACTTTACAACATTGTTTTCAGACTCCACAGTATTTATACCATTTTCGGATATTCTCATTGTTTGCTCAGTCCAACAGATGCCATGGAAACCACACCACCAGTATGGTATTCTTGTACATTCTAGAAAGCTACTCAACTATAATATAATACAATGATTTAAGTAAAAAAATAAAAAAAAAACAGCAATCCGTTGGGTGGCACGGTGGCTTAGTGGTTAGCACTGTCACCGTGTGAGTGAGTGCATATGCCCTGCGGTGGATTAGCAGCCCATCCAGGATGCACCCTGCCTCGTGCCCTCCTGTCTCCTGGAATAGCCTTCAGGCCCCCCTATACACAGAATAAAAGCGGTATAGATTGTAAGTGAGTGAGTGAGTAATCTGTAACTGCACAGCACAACATGAATGGGGTGACATCACACTCAAAACCTTTGGTAAGCTTTATAGAGTATAACTAAACTTTTGAACTAAGAAAATGAAATGTGATATATGTCACAGAAACTGGGCGGTAAATTAAAGTAGAAATGGTATAGACTTAGAAAAGGCAAACACAAAATAAACACTGGGAAATTTCTGAGTACACATAATACGGCTAATTTTTATGTTTTACTGTACCTTCCCCTGCACTGTTTGGTCGTGTTGTTGGAACTGCAAAAAGTCAGAAAATACTGATTATTTAATATGTAAAATAATTTGGTATGCCCCTCCCACATTAAAGAAAAAAGTAGAATGTGAGATGATGTGTACTCACACTTATAACAAGCCATAGCCTCTACACACTTAAAAGGCAATCAGTGAAATCTGTGATTAAACCTGACAATGGTAAGAAACAAAATATTCATGTTATTACACACTACCTTTGGGCTGTCACACTGGATCTTCAAGTGAATTTCAGGCAAAATGCATTGGACATTTACATTTGAAGCAGATGTTATTAGCTTAAGAACTCTGTCCTTCTAAAAACATAAAATTAGATGGTGATCACTTCGTCTTTTTAGCATTTTAACAGAACTTGTATATACTGTAGCTTCTGTCATAGGTGGTGTTTAGAGCAGTCTAAAATTATAAGAGATTAGCACTGAATATTGATTATATCAACTACAATAACAGTGCCTTGTTTAAAGATGACCAGATTCTCATTTTATGAACTGAAAAAAACAAACAAAAAAAAACATAATTTAACTAAGTTAATTTGACCTAAGTTAACAGTACCTAAACCTGAATTGGGTTATAATTGCTGTAATAAGCTGACACAAGAAAGAAATGCAAAGAAAGTACAATACGTTTTGATTAAAGACCCATGGTAGTTTATATCACATGAGCACAGTGGTGGATATAGATATGAACAACTAAGGCCTAGGGAGACATCCTTCCAGTGGTGCCCAGAGCAAGCAGGAAAAAAAGGGGGATTTGAGGGAAAAAGCTCAAATCAACATTTGTACATCAAGGTAACCAGTGAAATCAAAGACACTATGGAGTGCTACCAAATAAACCAGAAATCATTCATGATAATGTGAATACATAGTGTACTGTATAGTTTCATAGCCATAATTAATTTTTCTGTTTCATATGAAATTATTAATAAAAACATAAACCCAGTCTACACACCAACAGGGTGAAATGGTTTAATCTTGGCAATTAATTGCGGTTGGTAATGCCCTTATGCTCATTAAATTACAAAAAGTCAAAGCCATTAGATGCCCTGTTAAAAATAAATAAATAAATAAAATTAAAAAAGAGGTAAGAAAAGGGGAAACTGTTATCTCTTCATGAGTATATTACAGTATGTATGTAATAAAATAGACTAGTACCAGTAACATGTATGTTTTTTAACATGTATGTTGCTAGCTTACATGACATTGAAATTATTTATATAATTATAAAAGTTTTGATTTTAGGGCATTGGTGGCTCAGTGTAGGTTTCTTACGGCTTAGAGACAGTGGCAATGAAGAAAAGACAGGAGGCAGAGTCAGATGTTGACATAGAGGACATAAACACATAAAGTTTGTTGGCATGAGAGAAGAGGATACGGTTAGATGGAGGCAGATTATTCGCTGTGGTAACCGCTGATAGGGAACAGCCAAAGTAAGACCAAAGTACTATTCACACAGGATTAGTATTATCTGAGGACCTCGTGTGATTTTAAAATTAACCTAATATTCTAATAGGTTGAGTTGGACGCTTGATTTATCTGTAACATTAACTTTGTATTATGATGTGAACCTCCACGTCTAATTGTGCACTATTTTTGATATAGGCTGTTGTTTGGAAATGTCTTATGGAGCCTATCCTAGGAGACTTGGGGTATAAGGCAGAGAACACCCTGGCTGTGCTGCCAATACATCACAGGGCATAAGCATACTCATTCTCACACTACGGGCATTTTTGGAACACGCATTAGCCTAATCTGCATGTCTTTGGACTGTGGGAGGAAACCAGAGTACCCGAAGAAAAACCCACCAAACACAGGGAGAACATGCAAACTCCATGCACACAGACCCTTGGTGGGACTTGAACCAGGATCCTGGAAAAGTAAGGCGACAGTGCTAACCACTACGCCACCATGGTGTCTAATCTGTAACAAATTAAATAAAAAAAAGTTCCTCTTTGGTTATAAAATTACAGTTTTAAAAAATTCTACAATAGTTTTTTATGCCCTGTGTACACTGTTCTTCTGAACACACACACACACACACACACACACTTCTTCACATCCTGTCTGTCCATATGATAATGAACCTACTCCTTACTGGCCCCTAGCCTTTTTCCTCCTGCTCCTCCTCATTCTCCCTGGTATGCCTCCAAACTCATAAGCTTTCTCGTGTTTAGCTTTACTGACCTGTCTATTCTGGCACGACAGATAGAAGAAGAAGAAGGGGGAAGGGTGGCACGCAAAAAAACATTGCATTGTCTGTGTGTCGGCCCACCAGGTACTGTAAATGCCCGGTACCGGTCCAGAATTGGAAGTGAGTGTATGGCACATCGTGGGGGTCCATCGCTAACTGAAAATTAATGAACTTCTGTTATATCTGACACACATTTTTGTTCATCATATTCATGTGCAATACCTCAATTGTTTAAAATGTATACAAATCAAAGCATTTTAATGACTTAACGCCTGATTTGCAGATTACTGTGGTGATTTCTCTGCAGCTCGGAGATGTCTCAACATTTCCTGACCTGACATTTGGATTTTTTTAGTTGTTTGACAGAAAAAGCTGCGCGCAAACAGAAAAACACACATAAACATTAATTTAAAAATAAAAAGGGCACTTACTCTCTAGGATAAAAGGGTAGGTGATCAAGCCCCATTTGATGTGCACGTGCCTGTGTGTGTGAGTTTCAGTATGAAGAATTACCTAGGAAATAATTTGTTTACCATGAGTAATATGATGAACTATTTGATCCACTTCAATAGGGCTGTGTGCAATTTTTTTTTTCTGCATTGATTATCCTACTCTGTAGGTTGGGTATTAAGCCCCTATCATGCAAAGGGCTATGCAAAGTGATTGAAATGTTTTTTAATTTGTATTGATAAATTGTTCATGATTGCTTTGCATGGCGATAGAAATTTTAAGGGGAGCAGGAATAAGAGAGGAAGTCAGGTAGTAGCATTTAAGATTTAACAATAAAAAACACTAACATAAATGTAATATTAAAATATAAATATGAAATATACAGTTCATAACCCACATAGACACTTTCCCTCTTTGCCATTGATAATAAATGTATTCAAATAAATGTTTTGGTCAATTTCTGGGCCAATGTAGCCACCATCTTAACAGAACAGAGGGGACATGCCCAGACATGTTACAATGCACAAAAGCCACAATTGTAACCCTGAAATGACTCACAACGTGCCTACACCTAAAGGTTACAATTTCCTGTTTATGCTTTATGAGTTTATGTTCAGTTCTGGAAACACTTTCTTGAAGAGTAGATAAATGGAGGCAATGTCCAGCAAAATAGATGTCAACAGGCAAAAGAGGCTACAAAATTTCCTGTTTTTTTTCCCCCCTCCCCCCTCTTTTGGCCATTTTCTGTGCTTTTGCTGCTTCTTGGAAACAAATCCAGTTTAAATAATAATAATAATAATAATAATAATAACAATAATAAAAAACCTAAAACTTAGAGAACATCTTGTCACCTAAAAAATGGCATTCACACTGACCAGTTACACTAAATTGTTATAACTGTGTATATGGTGCCCTCCAGTGGAAAAAACAAATCAATACAATTTTTCGATTCTTGACACAAGCTATCTACAGTAAATGCTTCTTGTTAAATTGTAGACATAATTGTGTTGGCCCTTCTGAAATCCCAATCATTAAAGTAGAGGATAGACAAATCACAAATGTAATATAGTACCACACTGTTCACTAATCATACAATCATTTTCAAGGTGACATGGTATGTGACTTAAAAAAAAAAACTGTTACCTGTTGTTCATGTAAACAAGCTCAAGCTGCATGAAAATGTGTAATGAACATAAATAAACATACAGGGTGTCTCATAAAAATTGAAATATTTTTTTCTCTCCTTCCGTAATATGTACTCCAACCCTCCATTCATCCATCTAGGAACATATCTGTAGTTAAACAAGGGACAGTGGAGGTGATTACTATTGTATTTATTCCCAACAGCAAGCACAGGGAGAACATGCAAACTCCATGCACACAGACCATGAGGCAGGAATCGAAGATGCCCATTGTATTTAGTCCCATTTTTACAACCATGGTAGCACCTTTGGTCAACATTCACACACTATGGGCATTTTGGGAACGGCAATTAACCTTATCTGCATGTCTTTGGGTGCCCTGCGATGGATTGGCACCCTGTCCAGGGTGTACCCTGCCTCGTGCCCGAAGCTTCCTGGGATAGGCTCCAGGCCCCCCGCGACCCTGAATACAGGATAAAGCGGTATAGAAGATGAATGAATGAATGAATGAATGCATGTCTTTGGATGGTGGGAGAAGACCAGATCATCCAGAGGGAACCCACCAAGTACGGGGAGAACATTCAAACTCCATGCACACAGGCTGAAATTGAACCCGGACCTTGGAGGTGCAAGGCGACAGTGCTAACCACTTTGTACCCCATTTATCTCAATACTTAAATATAGTTATTATGTCCAGTGAATAAACACATGGTTAATGTTATCAGAAGTAATGGTCTTATATGACTCAATAACCAACTGACGCAGATGTGCATTCATTCATAAACACTAATTAACTGTGAAATCCTGAACTTAATATTTCTTTTTGATTGTCTATGAATATAACTTTGGGACTTGTTCTTCCATTTTTAGATTTGTCAGTAAAATAGTAAAAATAGTTGTTTTTTTCTTTATTGAAGTGAGGCTGAACCAGAACAGGGCTATGAGCTAGGACTTAGCAATAGCATTAGCATTTATGTGACTGGTGTGTGATGTGAAGGGCATCATGGGAAGTCCAGAACAAAAGTTAAAATAAAGGTTTGTACAACACATAGGTTCACAACACACACACAGAATCCATGACACCCTCCTATGAAACTATGAACGATGAGCAAGGCACTAACAATGCACACTGAATGTTTCCTGTATATACTGTATGTACATAATTTACTTCCACAATACTTAAAAGAATCTTCAATGTCCTTGTGCATACCATGCTGGGACCTGAAGCGCAGTCATAATTTAACAGTGATATAATAGTTGGGGAAAAGGATTGAGTCATAAAAAATTATTTTTAGAAATAGTGTTTTGGTTTCACTGTTACTAACGTAACGCAAAGAATAGAAATTCGTCAGCTGGAAGTTTGGGTCTAATCACAGGCCATGGTGATGACTCGTTAGACCAATGTTTACGTAGACAGAGGAATATCCTTTATCCTTGCACCTTGGCATATAATAATTGTCGAACACTTGCATGCAGTTCAAATACTGTTGTACTATAATTTACATAATGGACAAGTGAACTTGCAAAGAATGTGCAGATTTGTGCAGAATGTGCAAGGTTGTTGGAAGGTGATTTGCTTGGTTCACAAAGTAGGGGGAAGTAAACCTAAGTAGGAAGGGGGAGATCACATGCCAGGATCTTGAGGGTGCAAGGTGGAACAAAGTACCACCCACTGTGTTAGGATGGGCTAAAAGAAACACCTGCAGAATAAATAGTCTTGTCATTATTCTGTCATTATACCACTTTTGTTATTTATATGCTATAATTCTTAGTGTTTCTGTAGATAGGTTTTCTTTTGGTAATGTAGAGTGAAATCAATGTTGCTAAGCTTAAGAAATTTAAACTAAGAAACCCTGCGAAGAACCTGGATGATTACACACGCAAGACACACATGCCAGACACACATACCAGTGTGTGTCAGTTCTGTACTGAAACAGACCACAAAAATCATAACATTGTTCCTATAGAGGAGGAGAGTAGAGAGAGAGAGAGAGAGAGAGGTGAGAAACTCAGATTAAAACAGGGGCAGGTCCATGGGAAGACTTGCAGGTGAAACTGGAGGAGTTGGACAGACTAGAAGAGCAAGATAAAGACACACCAGCGCCTGCATGGCAGATTTACCATACATTTGGGTCAGGGTCATGGGACACACACTTAAATACAGTCATAGTAACTCCTTTTTTTGAGCAGAAGCAATTTATCTTTATATAAGGTCTTTACACTCGCTTGCTCTGGGCTGCCAGATCGCAATTTAAGAAAACATGCCATGGCAATGCTGACCATCAACAAGAAAAGAAAAACAGACAAATGATAACACTGGTTCCTAGAATTTGTAATGTAGTTCAACTATTTATGCATATACCTAATATTCATTGTAGGGTTTCAATGCCCGTGGCATTCACCACCATTATTATGTATGTTTTCAGCTCTGAGTCAGAGGTGACTCACATCTTTATCGATTCGGGTTAATTTGATTAACTGATTTATAATTTATAGCATTCACTTTATCTACTATTCGTCCACCATATAGCACGATTGAGTGTATCTTACAAATCCTGTTTATCCCGCGGCCAACGAGGGTAATACAAAACCTGGTATTTATCAATGATGAGCAAGGTATCAGCCTGTCGGAGAGTGTATTAGTGTGTAGAGTGTAGTCTGCCTTGCCTTGTTCCCTTTCCCGCATAGTAGTTGCCAGGGTTTCTCGCAGCCTGGTGATTTCAACTTTGCCTTGCTCTACCACATCACCCCCTTCATGTCAATCCTGAGATTCCAGTACCAGCTGCTTGATGCGTCATTGTGCACGTGCCAGCTCCTGCTGGAGATAGTGCCTGTCGCTCTGCTAAAGGGCGACGATGAGTGTGGTTCTCTATGACTGTGGTCCTCTGGTGGGCATGCTATTAACTGTGAGTCTCTGTGGGAAGAGCTAGTAAACAACACACAGTTAGCACAGAGGTAGAAAAGAAGAACAACACACAGAACAAGGGATAGCATACTAATGGGTTGCTTCCACTTTTCCTATAAGCGGAAGTTCTCATTTTTTTTGTAAGGAAAGGTTAGAGCTAATGGTAAGTTGAGAAAGAAAAAAAAACAAACAAGCAGAATCCGTGTTTCTGGTGGCAGAATGAGTTCAATGACAACTTTCTCCTCCTCCTTTTGTTTTGTTAAGTTTGATTTAGAAGGGTGCTCCTAAATAAAGTGGTTTTGAAATGGGGATTAAGGACTGAGATTGTTATTTAAAATTTAAAATTTCCTCCGGGCAAAAGAAAACCATAACACCGACAGTATTGGTTTATTTAGCTAGTAGGGTTGACAACCATACACCTACTGAAACGCTTCTAGACGCGTCTTCAAATTTTGATGGACAGTTTTCTAATTGACCTGCTTTAGCCTTGGCTTGGTAGGATCCCGGCATGAAAACGGAAGGTACAGTGAGAGTGAGATGCCTTTGAACCTAAGAATTCATGTTTTACCACTATGTTACGTTTCTACAGTTCTCTGCTTTTGTGACTTTCACAGGTACAGTCCTAGAATAGCAGCAGTAGTTAAGTTCAAAGAGAAAACTGAGTAAAATAGAAGAAGAAAGTGTGGGTTTTCTCCCAGGGTTAGGACGCTTAACAAGGTTGACAGAGTGTTGGTGCTACTGGGTCACTACACCTAGGCACTTGGTTTTGTTGTTGTAGGGGAAAACAACTGACCTCAGTATGGAGAAAACCCTAAGTTCCTTTTGGGCTTTGCTAACTGGATGGGCTGATACGCTTATTCACTAGGCTCAGTGATGTGCTGGGTTTATTCAGTCGGAGCTCAGAGGTAGGGTCCACCATCTGAGCGCACCAGGTGAGCTTACCAAGGTCTTACCACACACTCCGTCCCCACCGTATTGCAGTGAATCTCTCAAACAGCATGCGGCTTTTAGCACAACCATGCAAGGTTCGGGGGAGGAACGTCAACGACTAACTGGCCTGACGAACGAATGGACTAAACCTTGGGGCCACCAGGTGGTGCGCCCAAGCCAAGTTGAACCAGTTAGTCTTTGTTGACTCCTTCTCCGCTGCACGATTGTTGATGCCAGCTGCGTGCTCACAGTGCAATACTAGGACCGAGATATTCGGTTTTACCCTGAGCCAGCACCAGGTTACGTCAGAATGGGTGACTCACACCGCTGTAACTCACCATGAGGACAACCGTCACTGCACCACTCAAGCACTAGGGGAAGCACTATCACCTACCAGGCTTAAGCTAAGGGAAACCTACAGTATGAGGTTTGGGCTCAGTTGTGAGAGCTGAGTGAGAAAAATTAAGACTTTGTGGATAGGGAAAAAATTTGGGTGCAAAAAGAAATTTGAATATCAAATTATGAAATATAGCTAATTATTGAGCTTTCATTAGCACTAAAATTGTTAGGAGCAATTTGTAATTAACTTAATTGATTACCTAGCATTGAATCAGGGACCCAACTCTAATTGATTACTTAATGAATTTCAGAATTTCAATGGAATAATGATAGTTGACGATCAAGCTTGAATGATGTTTATCATCAAAATCATACAAGTAGTTACAGTTAAGTTAATTGGATTGTTAGAAATTTAAAAATGATCGACATTCCAGGATGTCATCAAAATCAATAAGTAGTTTTAATTAATCCAATAAGTATCTGTAAAGTAATGAGGAGTGGGTCAGAAGAGAAACGGGGAAAGGACCCACTGATGTGAGTTAAAGTTAGATGTAAAGAGTTTAAGTCACTTTAACATCTTTCGAACAGTGCATTCACAACCAAAAGATGCCCCATGCTAACAGCTTGCCTTTGATGCCACTAGCGTAAATGCTACATGCACACAGGCTACAATGTAAATGCTCAAGCTTTGCTAACTATCTTAGTTTACTAGCTTAGCTTATGCTACGCTTTGTTTACAAGTGATTCAAGATGCGCTTGCGCACTTAAAAGTTATCCCAGAAGAGGTTGGTTAGAGGTTCCAGGTCACGGTTGTCACTATGGTTACGTACACCGCTTAAACAAGCATTTCTTTAAAGTGTTATGATAATCCACAGTACAAGCCTGTGGGAACCGTGTTTTTATCTGGGGTTGCTTCAGATGGCCAGGTCTGGGCTCAGCAACATTATTTGCCCGAAAAATGAAAATGAAGTCTGACTACCTGAATATACTGAATGATCAGATTTTTCCATCAGTGGATTTCTTTTCTTCCCTGATGGTACAGTCATATTCCAATATGGCGATGCCAAGATTCATCTGGCTCAGATTGTGAACGAGTGCTTCAGGGACCGAGAGATCATTTTCACACATGGATTTGCCACAGAGTCCAGATCTTAACTCTGGTGAGAATCTTTGGAATGTGCTGGAGAAAGCTTTATGCAGCAGTCTAACACTCCCGTCATCGATACAAGATCTTGGAGAGAAAACTCTGGACTGAAATAAATGTTGTGACATTGCATAAGCTTATCGAAACAATGCCACGGCCATAATAAAAGCAAAATGTGGTCCAACAAAATATTACAGTGTGTGGTGTTTTTTTTTTTTAAAGAAACTCTTTAAAAAATGTGAAAAGAATGACATACACTGTAATTCATTGTGAACATCTGTTGTAACACAGGTTTTTACACTAGCAGCTTGTGTTGTGACTACACTGTAAAATCCAATTAGTAAACCTTACTTAAAAAAAGCATGCAAACCAATTGCCTTAAAAAAAAAACCAAGTAAAGTTAAATGAGAATAGTTTGTAGTATTAATAAACGGCTATCTAGTATTGTATACTTAGAAGAGAGTTCCAGTAACTTTAACCTAAATTGTAGCATATACTTAATTGTTTACTTTAGATGTACTCATCTTTAGTACAGGTTACTCAGAATTACTATTTTTAACAACTATAGAATTTTAAG
>JAQMYL010000033.1:9040891-9052010 GCA_030014365.1 Clarias pachynema | reverse complement strand
TGTACATTACACATAAGAGACAATTCTGCACCTTTCTGTACAGTCTGTAGTTTTTTTTTTCTTTTTCTATATATTTTTTATTCTATTTATATCTGTTTATATTGTATTTTATTTCTCTCTCTTTTTTTCCCCCTATTGTATTTTTATCTTTTAAATATGCAGACACTGGAGAAAAAATTTCCTTCGGGATTAATAAAGACTTATCTTATGCCATGCTCAATGCTGCCTGATTGGTGATTGTCTGATTGGTTAATTTTATGAATATGAGTTTTTTTCAATAGGGAGTCTAAAGAGCTTTCCTTCCCACTGAAGGAAACAAATGTTATGGTGAAAAATCCCAACAAATATATCACAGAAATTGAAAAAAATTAAAATAAAACTAAGCCAAATAAATTATATCATAGATTCTTAAAAAAAGCACTGGTAAGGTCAAAAACTCCCAAATACCATGGAAAACTTTCTTTTTTTTTTTTTTTTTACTTATTATTCTGGAGTATTTCACCTGAATAAAGGATTTATATAACTCAGAGATTAGTGTTTGCCAATATATATATATATATATATATATAGGTAAGACTAAGATCAATATGGACCAGAAAAAAGGAAGAAACTGCTCGTGATCCGAGTGAAATTCAAAAATGAATTTTGAAGTGTACAGTATAGGGCTAGATTGTCTGCTCAGATTCAGCTAAACACATCTAGCTGAAGTGTTTAGGACAGCTGTCCAAGGAGAGTAACTTATTGGACAGCTCTTCACACTACAGATGGACAATAACTCAAAGCATACATTGAATGTAACAACTTTTTAAGACAAATTGCCAATTGTTTCCCATGACCTAAATTCGACTGGGCATGTATTTAACTTGCTGAAGTCAAAACTAAAAGTCAAACTACCCAGCAGGGACCGAAGACAGCTGCAGTACAAGCCTGGCCGAGCATCAGCGTCAGCATCTTGTGTTGTCTATGTGCTCCTGACTTTAACCAGATATTGAATATGACAATTTTATGTATAAGTATTGTATATCAGTTTGCTCAATTATTCTTGGTCCTTTAAATGGTGACCTCATAAAAAAGTAAAAATATTTATGGGTTTGACCAGATATGTGTACAGTAAATGGGTTTATTTTGCAGCTGTTTTGTTGGCCTAACTAATCTGTTTGTTTTTATGAAAGGGTTTGGTTTTCCTTTTTTTTTTTTTTTTTAAATTATATAATTTAACTGTTCCTTTGGGAAAATACAAACTGCATGCTTGCATATATTGCATAACATGATCATCATCTGTTTTCTTGGTACATTGCCACTGACATTGCCAAGGGACTCTAAATCATGTGCATGATGGGAATAGAATAGACCAGCATCTTGTGAAATATAAATGAACTGAACTGCTAGGACTGGAAGGCATACTGCATATGCAGATTAACCCTAACTTTAAAACCGCTGACAGGAGGTTTTAAATAACACTGATTATTTCAAGTGTTACTTGTCAAGACAAGTGAGCCCAGACAAATTCTACTGAGACAAGATAATCAAAGTTATTTACATTGTCTGTCAGTGGTTTAATGTCATGGCCGATATGCCAGATTGACAAAAATAAACCCAAATGACATTTACAGAATACTATAAGCACAGTAGAGTCTCTTAGCCACAGGAAAACGTTTGAATATTGCAAATATTGCAAAGAAGGCATTGAATCTCGATTCCAGCCATGGGGGCACAGAGCCCACTGCAGTCTATCCCCTGAACATACAGTGAGTGGAACATGTGATTTTTGAAAATCGACAGATAACGTGACACCAAATTGTGGAAGTGATGCATCTGTCTGTGAGAACCGGACACAATCATTCACTTACTGTACACCACTTGATTACAGATTACGGGAACTCAGCTGGGAGTTATTGCCACATCTCCCATTCAGAAGTCCTGGCTTGATTATATACAGTACTGTGCAGGCACATGCACGTAACTGCTGTAGAGCAAGGATGTCTTCAAAAAATAAAAGGTTCTACATAAAAAAATCTTAATAAAAAGCAGTAAACAGTAATTTTACTGTAAAGTTACTGCTTAGTTTAACTGATCATCCTAAAAAAAAAACTTCTGAGGACATAGTTAGACCTATTTCTTTTTCCAGAAAAGCATGCATGAAACTTTATTTCTGTCCCCCCCCCCCCCCCTTTGGTCTGAAAAGTGGTATTTTACATAATATACTGCTTTTTTTCCCCTTCAGATATTTTCCTGAATGAAAAATATAAACAAATCAGAATTTACAAATCAGAATTTTTTTTTTGTACTGATTTAATAATGTCAAAAAATAAAGTTTGTACACCCAGTATTATGGACATTCCCCATTTGCCACCTGGGCAGCTCTGGCCCCTTGTGGTATGACTGCACAAGACCACTGGGGGTGCACTGTGATGTCTTGCACCAGGAAAGGGTCCTTTGGTTGCTGTGGGTTGTGAGGTTGGGTCTCGGACTTGTTTGTCCGGCGCATCCCATGGGGGCTCCATAGGATTATGGTCTGGGGAGTTTGGAAGCCTGTTCAGTGGACTTGCGCTCTATAGCTGCAAGGCTCTGCATACATCAGGCTGTAGTACACTGTGTGTTTTGGTGCCTTTCTATCATAGCCAGCATTGACTTTTATGCACTCGCATTTCAGTGGAATCATGGATGAATGAGTCTTGGGTACCCATTATCCTGTTATCAGTTTATTTCTGTATAATTGATAAGCAATTATAATGTGTTAATGTTATGTAGTGTTATTTATTTCTGGATGTGTGTGTATGTGTGTGTGTGTCTAAAGTGATGCTAATGCACTTTTAAAAAGGTACTAGAAAATAGATCTCATGGTTCTCAAAACTATGAGATAAAATAACACACTCTCATGCCAGCAGACTTTTTGGAAACAAATGGTCCAGCACTAAAAACACAGATGTTTTTGAGCCTCTCTATAGCAGTATGCGTGTTTTCAGGATGTTCTTAGGCACCATTTTCATGAAATCTAATTTTAATGTTTATTCTGTGTATTCTATACAACCATTTTAAACTTCCTTGAAAGTGTCATAAATATATAGCTGTGAGTGTTATGAGTGTGTGTACTGTAATTACCTGACCATGCATGTGCATAGACAGGATTGGTCCAGTCACTCCACTGCCCATCATAAGAGTCCTTTGCTCGAATCTGGAGCTCGTACTGAATGTGTGGCAACACATCTGAAATCAACCATAAGAGCTCACCTGTTTCCGCCTGCTGATACTACACACACACACACACACACACACACACACACACACACACACACACACAAAACATGATGGTTGCAATGTTGCAAAACATACTGTAATTTGATTGTACATTAATACTCTTTGTCATTTAAGGTCATATACTGTACATGCAGAAACCTTATTAACTCAAGTAAATGTTGGAAGGCAGTTTAAAAACAAACCTCTTTGGAATGTAGAGGACGGTATCTCAGTTGGTAGCAAAGGGTGTAGTAACCCTTTTGCATCCAAGTTGTGGGTGAGGACCAGGTGGCCTTCAATGTTTGTGGCTCACCTGTGACTGGACTTACTGCTAGGTGAGCTGGAGGATCTGGCTTAACTAGAAGAGAGAGAGAGAGAGAGAGAGAGAGAGAGAGAGAGAGAGAGAGATAGAATAATTCATTATACAATATAACACAATAAGTACAGTACCCTTATTTAATATGTATAAAAAGACACTTGTACACACTCACGGATGCTTCGGGGAATGTATCTGTATGGAGAGCTGGTGGCACTGCCGGCGGTGTTGGTCACACACATTTGAGCTGTAAATACAGTATTGTCGTCCTCCCTAATGGGTAACACACACCAGCAGTGGGAATTTGTAGCAGAGTATGAACAATTCACACGGGTGGCCTTCTCCAATCTAAAATGGAAGAGGAAGAATAAATTTTTCAAAAAGACAATAAACAAAAAGTACTTTTGATTTGTTAATATATATATATATATATGTATATATGGCCAGGCATCTATAAAATGTTTTAAATGGGATCTATTATGCAAAATTCATTATTGTATCAGTCAGTGTTTGAACAAACAAATCAGATTTGGTTTTCCCCCATTGTGACCAAGGGGCCCCTGTGTAGCTCAGCATAGCTTCAGTCATTTTCTGAGTGCCATTTTGAGAGCTGTAATAAATAAGACTACGATCACTGCTAATGGCTACCCTAGTCTTATCAAGCTCATGTGAAGGCCTAGGATAGACATGGTTTACAGCACCATTAGGTCCCAAACATAGGCATTTCCAGCCACTGTGTCCTGACTTCTTACAAAAATGCACAAGGGGTGGTTAGAGCAGTTCACTTAAAGCTACAGAAACTGAAACAGTGTGCTTGGACAATAAGTGAAACAGAAAGAAAAAAAAATCAAGCATTCCAGAATGTATTGTCTGAGATGCAAAAATTCTCTGTGTTGCACTTTTGGTCTTACTTTTAGGAGTAGGAGTAAGAACAATTTATCAACATTCTTAAAATAGGAAATCACTCCTATCTCATACAAAATGTAGGAGAACTCCAGAGGTGTTCTAACTGGGTAGGAGCTAAAAGGAAATGGCAGAGACGCAGACGGAAGAGAAACGTTTTGGCAACACTGAATGACACAAAGTTCATTAAACATTACATTTGGACAAAAATGCAATACTGTTTGTGACAGATCAAGTGTGGTATGCAACTGATCTTTCAACAAACATTTTGTATACCATCTCCACAGAAACTAAAGTGATAACTACTTTACATTTTTTCAGTAACAAAGATACAGCTTTGCAACAGTGATGATTTGGGTTTGTCACAGCTGACAATGTCCTGGTCTCCAACAAGGTGAATCACAGTATGTAAACCAAATACATCATAACAGCATCAACACTCATGAGGTTATGGATGCAACAAGATTATTATTAATAACTAAATAACTTCTCAGGGTCCCGCATGGCAAAATGACAGGTGGCATTTATGGTTTCACAAATTTTCATCCACTCATTTTTTTTTAATCCTTAGCGGAAAGAGAAGGGCAGACATTTCCTTTTAATTATTTCTTTACATTTTACAACCTCCTCCACAAACAAAATGGTCTCATCCTCTCTCCAGTTTATATTTTGACAGTCCTACACAGCTCTATTATAGGGGGTGAAACAATTGGAAGAGTCTGATTAGGATCACATCATCTGTCATGCGTCTATAGGTTTTGTCTATGTCCATAAAGCTTTCACGCAACTGGTGCTAATTTCACCATTTAGATTTTCCACAGTTAAAAAAAAAACAAAATGGCAACACCAACTTTAATTTATGGCCTATTTTTGCAGCTCTCAGTGTCGTAAATGATACGCAAAGATATTCAGGTTTTGATCTGGTAAATATGGTAAATTTTACCGTGAGCTAAATCACAGTAATTAAAGAGATTATTATGTTGTATATATGATGGCAGATTCCTTGCTTGTACTTTTAAATCTTTACTTTAACAATGATGACACCATAAAAACTTTCTTTATGTACATCTGAGAATCAAGTCCTGAAACCTTCTCTTGAAGAAATTTCAATGAGAACATGCAAATACATTATTGGGGGATTTACCCTCATCTTACTCACAGTCAACAGACACCACCTGCCCACTACATTCAAATACACTTGACTGGCCAGATTATAAAATTCTATAATATTGATCAAACTTGAACTGTTCACCTGGAAGCTTGCACTGTGTCCTGAATCAGATGCGTGAACCTAAATGTAAATCCAACTTTTTCATGGTGTTGTTTTTAATCTTTTTTTTTTCTCTTCAACAGGCACTGTAACAGATAATATATCTGTATACAGCAACATAATTCAACCATACTGTATATACATCAGTGAGACAAATCAACAACTGATATTTGAATTAACAATATATGAGAGTTTAGACAATGGTTCAAACTTGACGTAATACATATTCCTGTATAATGTAAGAATATAGGATTTATGTCCATCCGAATAAAAACATTCCAGAACTGGGATATCCTAATCACTAAAACAGAATGACACATTCTCTTACTCATTCACTCCCACCCACAAACACTTACCCTTTCCAGAGGAGCAGGTAGCACTGAGGCTGTGGGATGATGGGCTGTCTAGATGTCCACTCACATCGGATTTTGCTGATGTGGGATTTCTTGTAGCATGACAAGGTAGGGCTCTCTGGAGGGACTATGAGAGATAATAAAAGTGTTTGGGTAGTATAAGTGTGACCATTGTGACAGCAGAAGATTTATGCATCATTTGTCAAGAATATTTCAATGTGTGTGTGTGTCTCCTTACTGCCAACACTGATTTTGACTGATGAAACTAGTTTGCCTCTTCTATAGCAGTTGTAGTTCCCTGAGTTAGTCAGCCGAAGTGTAGGAAGTCTCAAAGCTCCGCCATTTTCCACACCATCCATCATGAGCTGACCATTCCACTTCCACCATGTCTGTCTCTTAACATAGGACTTTTTTTCATAGTCCTCATCTTCTTCATATTCTGTGCTTGTGCTCCTCTCAGTGCTCACCCTCATTTCCATGGTCACGCCAAAAGCACCACCTTCTTCTGAAACTCTGTCCACACTGTTGGATTTAGTGGATTGTTTGATAGCCTGAAAGACTTCCCCATTTGCCATTTGCTCCTTTACTGAGCTTATAGGCAGATTAGCAGTGGTTACTGATTCACTCACTTCAGCATGGGTGGCAACGTATTCAATTTCTGGATGGCGTTTCCCAATAGTACCAGGATTCTCTCTGGCCTTTTCCAGTTTCCGGCGACTAGGTACATCTCCTCTTCTGTCAACTCTCACTGTATTTCTTAATAATGGCTTGCCATCCACAGTGAGATTGCCTGTGCAGTCCAGAATGACCTCTGACCCCACACTCAAGATCAAAACACCAGGATAGGATTCTAAAAAAATAAATATTCAAACTTGTCAAACTTTGATATAGTATTAGTATTATAAAAGGAGATATTATACACCTTGCAATAAGGTCACATTTATTCATGAGACTATTATGATTATTAACTAAGCAATATCACATGAAAGGGAGTGTTGTTGCGCTGAATATCAGCAAGGCTGTGATATTGCTTTTTTACAACAGAGAGAGATTTGGGATTCAGCTTTGTAGAAAAGTTCAGACGCAGTTCAGTTCAGATGCGACTTCAGATGCAATTGTTAAGTAGACAAAGTTGTTTAAGTATTTGCTCTCTCCTCAGTACTGCAAACCATACCGTCCTACTTTCACCCATGCTGGAGACCGACAGTTAGTGTAGTTAACGATTGTTATCACCTGTGATGTGGTGTGATATGTATAGCTAAACAGTGCTGTTATGCTCTATATCACAACTACTCGTGGAATGTCTCTCATCCAATCAGATTACTCTGTGGGAACACATTGTTGTGTCATAATAGTTATTGTTCAACCTTTTTACTTTACTAAAAACTTTTTGGTAACAAGTGCACAAGTATTCAGAACAGTCAGGTAAGTTAAATAAATTCCACATTTGTTCTTCTCGACCTAGTGAAACCTTTCTTCATGATTCTAGTTAGGGTCTAGATCACAGCAGGGACTTTCCTAAGATTTAGTAAACAGCTTATAAGTAGAAGTCAAGTTGAGCTGTTATTTGGAGGGTATTACAATAACCCTTGGCTTGTCCCCCAGTTTCCTGAGTCTGTGTGTATAGCAGTTGACTGATTTGTACAGATAAACTGCAAAATTGCACAGAAAAGCAGTCTCACTCTCAGTTCCTTCTTCTAAATGTAAATCTGGCTCTTCTCCATTTGCTCTGTCTATCTCATTAACATGCTTTCCTGCTGTTGGTTATTAAATATGTCAAAACTAAAATTGACTTTAAAACTGAGAGTATAGTTTGACTCCTACAAGAGTGCTCTTTTTGGGATTTTATGTTTTAACAGATAAGTCCAGTATAACACAAAGTTTTTTGAGTGAATAAAAAACAGCTAAAAGTACGAGTATCAGGAAAATGTCAAGATGCAAAATAAGCGAAACCAGGATTTCTGAGAACAAGCAACATAAAAAATAACTCACACCAATTGAGCTGGTGACCAACCACAAGCCGTAATACCAACCACAATGTATTGCTTAAAACATTTACTTCATCATTCTATTGAGCTACAACTGGTGGAACATACTGTATGGCATAGATAGATTAGTAATCAATTTTAAACACACTATAAGAATTCTGAAAAACGATGATGGTTGATATGTACTTATTTTGAATATATTAAAAAGATTGTAAGTTATTTCATCATACAATATATAAACACATACCATTTACTTCACTTTGGGAGTACATATGAGTGTAGGTTTAAGTTATACTAACAGTTTTTCAGTGAGCACAAAACCTGTTAACCAAACAGCCTGATCATCTTCTTTTTTTTTCTTTAACACATAGGCTGTAGGCCATAGTTTACTTACCTTTTCGAGGACATGCAGGATTTTCCTGAGCACACTGGACTTTGGTCGTACACAGCACGAGAAGAGTAAGTACGATCAGGACGCACATGGCTCAGTAGTTCACCAAATAATTGCAGTCGATGAGGAGAATGGGGAAGATCACAAACAGGAACGAGACAAACATCATAGTACATTAAATGTCACCTCATTTTATCTTTCAGTTTTTTTCTTTTGGTCCAAAATAATGTTTAACATCCAGCTCAGTCTGTGTGAAGTTCAACACAGTTCTTAAAAATGAAAAAATGATGGCTGGTTATTGGGCGGTTGTTTTTTCCAAAAGTTCCTCTCTCTCTCTCTCTCTCTCTCTCTCTCTCATTCACTCCCTCCTTTGTTCCCTCCCTCACTAAATATCTTTGATTAATTGCATAACAACAAAGCAGGGTCATCCTTCTTAAGTACAAAAATTATACTAATAAGCTGTGCTTAGACAGGAAACAAGAAGGGAATTGAAATAAACTAGAAATGAATTACAGACCTACAGAATATTCACTTCAGTGTGAAATATTTTTTGGAGGAAAAGCTCTACATTTTTTTTTATTACATGAACAATAATTTTTTTTATAAAATAACAGTAAAATCACAGACTAGTCAACAAAATAGTTGCAATTAATCTTGATAATACTTTCAGTGTGACTAGACACAAAAACACACTATTTAAAAATATATTCATTATATTAATGATTTTTTTTTACATCACAAAAAATATCACTTAAAACACAAAGTAACACAAGGGTTTGTCTCTTATTGAAATAAACAAATTATTAAACAGGGATTTATCATCACTACATTTCAATATTCATAGCAAATCTCTATTTTAATGGTTCAACCATTAAAATAGAGGTAGGAGGTTTATCCCAAATCCAGTTGAACAGGTAATATTGTTTGGTTATGACATACAATACATACAGCCATGTATTCACCCATGCATACAACCGGGGTTACATTTTTATGTGTGAATTTGAAGTTCTTTCCCGGTTCATTCCTGTCATATAAATTATTTCATGTACTTTCGTTCTCTTTTTTTAATAATATTACAACTTGCTGGTTTAGTTGCTGGTAAATTAGTTTAACAAATTTTTTAACTAATTACATTACAAAATTACTTTCATTAAATAAATCATTAAATAATCTGTTACATTACAGTATTACCTTCTGATAAAAGTAACTAGTTAGAGTACTTTTCCATTGCAGAAAATGAAAACGCCTTTGTGATTCCTCATGCATGTTGTTTAAATCAAGTTTATAATTATTCTAACATCATCACTCAGCGAAGTTTGGCTCATAATCTATATGAGGGGAACAGGTTATCAGAGGCAGGTGGCGGGGCTTGTAGGTCGACTTTCACACACATACACACAATGGAATCACTGCTGTCTGGCTCGCGGATTACATAAATTGTCTAAATAACGGATTACATTTTTGAAAATATAACTAAATAACTGAGTACTTAAATGGCGGACCTAACGTGTTAGATTATTCGTTACCTCAAAAAAGTAATCCAAGTACAGTACTCTAATTTTGTAACGCGTTACACCCAACACTGTATATGATGAAAATACCTCTGATGATACAATTTTTTACCTTTAAAGGTACAACTGAATTGAAGGTACATAATTGTTCTAACATAAATGGTACAGAATCTTCTGGACAGTGGGAGGAGTTTTTACCTCAGAACAACACTGAAAATCCAGAGAGAACAGAGTAGGAGAATGCAGCAAGTTGTTACCATGGGTAAGGTATTAAGTCTTATATAATCCTTTTATTTTTCCTTGTTTTCACTAGCTTTGGCCAGCTTATATAAAACATTGTCTTTCAATATCACTTACATAGTTTAGGGTAGCATGTAGATAACACTGCTAATCATGCTAACATACTGCCTTATGGAGCTTAGCTTAGCATTTTGTGATATTCACATTTTTAAAAAGGTTGATGTTTGTTGTATGACATTACAAAAGCTTGTGTTGTCTTGATATGTCTTGTCTTGATGATAATGATAATATACATTTGTTTAATTTATTGTGTTATCATGCTCATGTTGTTGATTTTTTTCTTTTTTTTCTAAACAGTTATGACAGTGAAAATGATCAGCCACCTGTTTGATAGAAAACAAATGCAAACAAGCAGGCGATGATGACTCGCGATTCCTGTCCGCATGCGAATCTGGACCACAACTGGGGTCTGAATTCAGGATGGATCTCTTGTATTTTTAAAGTGGATGGACACAATAAGTATCTGCCTGCACCTGTGACTGCATACAACCAGCACATGTACTGACCTCGGGTGACAGAAATGCTGCCACTGCTGGTCACAGGGTCTGTGTGGATTGTAAAGCACTGTATGGTAAGCAGCGAAAAACACCATGGAAATGTCAGGTATGTCATGTTCACTTATGTCATCAGTTGAACAGGAACTGCTTTTCGAGAGTGGCACATAGATGTATGACTGTGTATAGGGTGTAAGAGTGGGCTTTTACCAACATTTTTTCATCGTGGACTGTACCTGTTTGCACTGTTTTACCCTGAATGTGTGTTTTTGTACAGCCATATTCAATTCAATTCAATTCAATTTTATTTGTATAGCGCTTTTAGCAATTGTCATTGCCTCAAAGCAGCTTTACAC
>JAQMYL010000033.1:9027381-9040791 GCA_030014365.1 Clarias pachynema | reverse complement strand
GCGACAGTGGCAAGGAAAAACTCCCTGAGATGGTAATAGGAAGAAACCTTGAGAGGAACCCGACTCAACAGGGAACCTATCCTCAGTTGGGTGATAACGGATAGCAGGAAATGATTTGCAAGCAGGAAATGATTATTTCTATAAATATATTAATGCTATAAATGTGCCTTCTGTGTATAAGTTCATTTGTGTCCCTCTGAGTTATTTTATTATCATAAAAAAATATATGTTTTCTGTGAATGAGTGAGCAGGATGATTGTCATATCATTTTGAAGCCACAAATGTCTTGTACACAAATGTTATGGATGTGGTTTGTGGTCTTATTTCGATGGCTTCTTTTTTTGTTGTTGTTGTTTTCAATAACCACACATTACCGTCATTTTTTCAAAATTATAATTTTGTACATGCATGCTGCTCACATAATACTGAAGCCCAGTTTGTACTAAATACAGTGAAATCAGATTTTAGCCATTTATATGTTTAGAAGTAACTGAAAAATACACCAATGTCACGACATGTCACAATTTCTTCACAGCCTCAAAACACCCGCAGGCCCCTAAGGGATTTATTAAATTAGCTTCTTTAGCTTTGCATCCAATGATAGAAGACATTTGTACACAAATCATTTACTATCCACTGCCTACAATAACGTTTTAGCTGGGGATAGCAACAGCTGTGATTTGCTAAGTTGCTGCAGTCATTTAGGAGTTTTCCAGATATGTGTAGTCACCAGGTTTGTGCACATCTCGTTACTGTGTTTTTGATGCTTTTTAATTAATTTCTGCTCTGAAAGAATGTTGGGTAAATGCAATGGTATTTTGTGAAAAGTGTGTAAAACAAATTGAAAAGTTTAAACTGAACTGTAAACAGTTTGTGAAAAGTTATATTGTAGATGGAAAATTTTATTTTATATATTGTACAATTTAAGTGTGATTGTATTTTGTGAAAGGTTTTTCAGCTAACAGAAGTGTTATATTTACTTTAAATATTTGTTTATTGTAAATCTGAAAGATGTATTTATAATATTTTACTGTAATCTAAGGCAGTGTTCAAACATATTTCATGTTAATAATAAATTGACTGAATGTCTTATTCAATAAGAAAATGACTTTTTTATAGTTCCCAAAGGAACACATTAGACACTGTTAAGGTACAAAAGTGCTTGTCACTGGGGTGGTACCTTCAAGGACAAGATTTGTACCTTTGATTAAAGCACAATAATGTACCAGTTTATATAACAAAAGGTACGTTTGGTTGCTCATGGTACAAATAAAGTCCTTGATGTTACAAACAGAATTGGTACAAATTTGTTTCTCTATATTAAGGTACAGTTCTGTGCCCTTGAAAGGTACTGCCCCAGTGACAATGGTTTGTACCTACATTAGTACAAAACTGTACCTTTATTTCCGAGGGTACTTTATCTTCTCTCTTTGTGATTTCTAACCTAGCCTTAATATTCTTCTACAAACAGGGAACTGGCTGGTAAGACTTAGAATTTCCCTTTGGGATTGATAAAGTACTCTCTCTCTCTCTCTCTCTGTCTATTTCTCTGTCTATCTATCTAATCCAAAAAGCAATTTCTGGCTCAAAGTAAATGACCCCATTTATCCAGCTCACTCTTAGAACGCCAACTGCTTCATTTTAAATCTCTGAGGGCGGTGTACAAAGGCATCGATACACAAATTGTGTCCTTAGTCCAAATATCAGGGTGTGTAAAACTGATGAAATGTTAACCACTGAAAAAGGTAGAAAATCCCCGTAAGCAGATGCATCCTGCTATTTGTTTCTCTTGAGAATTAAAGATCTCAGGGGAATTCAATAGGAGAATATATCACCCCTGTTACAGCCCTTGTCTTTTTCATGCAACTAAACATCTTTAACAGCTCAACAAAAAGAAAACCCTACAGTACCTAACCAAAAGTCTGTGTTTGTGTGCTTGTGCTCTGTAATGGACAGGCACAATCCAGGGTGTACCATTCCTAGCGCCCGAGTCTCTTGGGATAGGCTGCAGGCTTCCCGCGACCCTGTACAGGATAAGCAGTACAATATAGGGGATGAGCGAGTGAGTGTATCAATACAAAATCATCCATCCAGAAACAGTCACAGTCACAGCAGGCAACAGTATATACACTTTATTAGGAACACTATACTAATACCGGGTGGGACTTCCCTTTTTTTTGCATTATGGAAAGCCTGTAGATTTTTTTTTGGGTGCACTTTCATGTTGTAAATCTCCTATTCTACCATGTCCAAAAGAATTATCTTAGATAATTTTCAGATCCAGTGACTGTGAGGGCAATGAAGAACACTGAGCTCATTGTCATGTTCATAAATCCAGTTTAAGTTGTCTTTTCTTGAGACATGGTGCTTTATCATGCTCAAAGTAGCCATTAGAAAACATTGTAGGCATGAAGGAAAACACATGCTCAGCAACAATACTCAGCAACAGGCTGTGGCATTCAAGCAAAGATTGATTGGTATTAACAAACCCAAAGTGTTCCAAGAAAACATTTTCCCACCATAACACCACCTCCACCAACGTGGACTGTTGATCCTAGCATGTGTTCTCCAACAGAAATCCAGATTCATCAGACCAGGCAAACTGTGCAATCTCAGATTCCTGTTCTAGTTCCTGTTCACAACTATTGCACAGTATGGTTTTCTGAGTTGCTGTAGACTTTCTGTTGGTCAGACCAGTCTGGCTGTTCTCCATTGACCTCTATAACCAACAAGAAGTTTCAGTTTGCAAAACAACATGCTCACTGGGTGCTTTTTCTTTATTGCAACACTAGACTGTTGTGTTTGAAAATCTCAGGATGCTGAAATCTCATGGTAGCTGAACCATGTCTGGTTTGAAATAACCAACCAGACATGGTTCAGCATGCCATGGTTAAAATCACTAAGATCACATTTTCCCTCTATTCACATTGTACTATAGTAAATGCCTTCTATCCAATCGGCCTACTTCCAAAGCCATTAAGTGTTGTACCCTGGTCAGGATCAGGGTGGGTCTGAGATTTTATACAGCAAGTACAGTATATGCCTTGAATGGAACCATAGGTAAGGCATGATGCGTACACACACACATGCACACACACGGCTTATGTAATCCACACCACCTACCTACTAGGTTTCTTTCTTTCTTTCTTTTTAAAAAAAAATCTTTTATTATAAAAATATAATCCCTTTGGTCAGCCTGCAAAATTTGAAAAATGATCTAAGTATAAATAACGTTTTGTTGGAGTTTAAGTTTGCATGAGAAAAGAATTAATTAACTTAGAAAGCTGAGATTAATCAGTGTTATCCTGTACTGTATGTGTCAAAGCAATTACAGTTGATGAACAATTCAGTCTATATAGACCTTTTTTGTGGTGTGTGTAATTTTATATTAATAATTAATATTTGTAATTGAAGCAATCCATTTAATAAATGTTAACATTTATTAGTTTGTAATATGTAGTAAGTTAGTAGTTAGTTTGTATTTTGAAGAACAATATGAATCTTTTGATGTTTGTTCATCATTGTCCATTGTCATTGTACTTTAGTGTCTGATTAACCAGTAAACTAATCAAAGTAAATTTTTATAAAAATGTGTAACATAATAAAGCTACAGTTTCATCTTTAATATTCTCAATCATAATGGTAAAGAGTTTTTTCAATGATTCTTAATTCAGTGATTTCTTCATTTACCCCAAAAGTACATTTTTATTTAAATAGAAAGTAGTAAAAAAAAAAAAAAGTATGTTATCACCATCATCGCTGCTCTGAAACTGCCAAATATCTTTTATTGAAATCTGGAAATCTTTAATTTTTACCTGTCAGTATTTAGTAGAAAATAATAAATATGTTTTTTAAGAACTTTTTATATTGGGGCAGCAAGGTATTATAGTGACTGCTGACTTTAGACAACCTATTCATTAAATTGACTTTGCAGGTCTGATGATGTACTGTATAACAGCGAGAAATGCTAAATATTCCCAACCTTTTTTTTTTTCAATTTCTTTTTTATAATTGTTTTCAATATGCTACATATCAGTTACACAGAATGTCCATTAGTTGTGAATGTGTGTATGGTGGCCTCCAGTGGATTGCCACAACATCCAGCCTGCAGTCCACAGTAGGCCTGGAAATTATCAGGACCTTGACCAGTACAAAGAATTTACTAACTGCTAAATGCCTTTGTCTGTTTAATAAGCTTAATAAGCTTTTAATTATTTTATCTTTTGTTGTTGTTCTTAATGTAGTAAAAAAATTCAGTCTTAAATGTGTTGTAATACAGTATCTGAATGTTGCTTGTCTAAAGTTAATTCAAAGTCAGTGGTGCCTCAAACACTATAGGATCTGGGTTACTAATAGTAAAGTTGGGGGTTCAAGCCCGAGCACTGCCAAGCTGCCACTGTTGGGCCCTTAAGAAAGGCCCTTAACCCTATCTGCCTGACCCTGCACTCTGACCCAAACTTCGTAACTGGTATATGGAAAAAAAAAAAATTCTCTGTGATGTAAGGAACATATGGCAAATAATTAAATGTTAATTAATTTCAATGCTTTTAAATTCTTACAAAGCAGCTTTATAGAAATGTATAAATTCAAAATTTATGCATTTATATCTTTATCCCTAGTGAACAACCCAGAGACAACAGTGGCAAGTGAAAAACTCCCTGAGATAATATGAGGAAGAAATCTTTTAAAAAACTGATAAAAAACAAACAAACAGTTATTTAAATATAGTTATTTTCTGTTATGTAATTGGCATTACGTAAGACATTTAGCCAGAGAAACTGTCTGCATACACCCTTCATATTTTTTGTTTGTTTGTTTACATTTCTAAGTCTCAGAGCTCCCTGTAACATTGTTATTGCTGGTATACCAGGATGGCATCCTTCTGGGAAGGGTTACCACTAGATTGTGGATCGTGGCTTTGGAAATTTCCTATTCAGACCCAAGAGCATTAGTAAAGTTGGCCACTGATGTTGGAACACTGAAGGTTGAGGACAGTTGAGGGCAGAGTTTCCTGCATGATATCATTTGACAAACTTGGCAAATATCATTTTGGAGCTTGAGTTGTGCACAGAGGTATTGTCATACTAGATCTACCGAACATGTCTGGCCTCTATACCTCTATTTCCATTAACTGTAATTCTATAGCATACAGTACAAAGACAGTTTAGAAAATTATCTGCTTTGCGGCAACAGTTAGGGGAAGACTGCTATGGGCAGATGTCCAGTAACTTTTGGTCGTACATTGTGTGCACATATAACTGAAGAGTTAATAAATTCAGTTTGACACAATGTGTGTTAAAATAAAATTTGAATGATGTCCATTCTCTAGTTCCATTTAACACAACATTGTTTGCTTTGGTAGTTTACTGTTAGAGAGATTTTAAAAGCACATATCAGAGCTTCCCAGATGAGAATGGGTTCCCCTCTGAGTCTGGCTCCTCTCAAGATTCCTTCCTCTTGTTCCCTCAGGGAGTTTTTTCTTCTTGCCACTATTGCTAAAAATAAAAAGGAACTGAATGTAAACATGTCTCATTTAAAGGCACCAGTGTTTCAGGGATTGGAAGTTCAAGTCAATGGTACTGATTCACAGTTTGTGCGTCCACCTACTGACCAAGGTGACCATACACTAATTCAGAGAACATTACACTTAAAAGTGCACACTTTACACCTTAAACTTAAAAAAATAAAAATAAACATGTGATAAAGTAATTCACTAGAATGTCACAAAAATACTGCACTCTTTATTAAGCTAAACAGATCAAATCCAAATGTACAGATTATGAACAACACCTTAATAAGCTTACTGTGGGAAAGAAGGATGCATTAAAAAAAAAACAATATACGTACATAGGGCAAGAGGAGAATTTTAACAAAGTAACAGGTCTGAATCTCAGCATATTATAGCAGCTAAAAACATTCAACACTAGAGGGAAAGAGAGAGAGAGAGAAATAGACCCCAAAATAGACTCCTGTTTTAGGAGATCAAGATTAGGGTTTTGTGCAGGAGTAGACATAGCATTAATTAGCTTATTTTGCTAGTGTGTGTGTGTGTGTGTGTGTGTGTGTGTGTGTGTGTGTGCGCGCGCATGTTTTGCTTCCGATAAAACAGCTTGCTTGCTCAAGACCTATAAGATTCACAGGCAGGAAAAAAGTAGTCCACGTTGTGCAAGTGGATGCCGTTTGCTTCCCCTTCCTGATGATTGCTCTTCTGATTCATCAGGGGCTGCTGAAGGAGAGGGGAAGGAGACGAACAAGATGAGGATGAACAGGCACGCTCCTTGCTCTTTTTAGGCCAGAACAACGGCATTTTGTGTCTAAGAAAAAAGGGTAGACATAAATGCATTAGGAAAACAAGGTCATATCTTTGAGATACACAGTGTACATGTACTGGGAGAAAACACATGTTCGCACGTAACTAGAAGACTGAAAGTTCAAATCTCAGACTTACTAGTGGAATATTTATGGGCCCACAATCGCTCAGCTCTATCAAAGGCTTGTGATCTAACATGAATACTTTTATAAAACAGAAACTAAACTGAAACTGAAAAGGGCAGAAGTACCTGAGAAAGTAGATTATGAGTGTAACAATGGTGATGAGAAGACAGAGTCCCACCACCCACAGCACATACACCCACATTACTTTATCACCATCAGCAGCAGGTCTTATCTCTGTCACACCACAGAGAGAGAGAGAGGAAGAGGAGGAGGGAGAGAGTTGGGGAGAGAAAGAGATTGTGAGAGATCAAGGAAAGATATAAGCTTATAAAAATACACATTACTAATGATTCTGTGATTTATTTTTGAGAATAATGAGACAAAAAATTGTCCTGAAAAATATGCTAACCCCCCAAAATCTATTTCCACATACCACTACTGGTGTTGAGCAAACATGTGCTTTTGTACAAGCACATACTCACCCACTTCCTCTACCCATTCCCCAGAACCTTCGGGAAATGTCCAGACTGGCTCCTGATACAGTATGAAATAAAAGTCATTGGTGACAGGTCATGTACATACTGTCCTCAATGATGAATCTGAACAGAAATTTCTTAATTTAATTAACTCTTTTTTAAAATAAACAACACAAGTACACTTTTAACCCGCACACATAGACTCTTCTATATAAATAAAAGAGAAGTTTTGTAAGAAAGTACATTGGTCAGAACTCGTTCTTTCAAAGATACAGTATATCTTTGTTTCATACATTGGAGAACCAAAAACCAGTCTTGGTCTGTATGTCTGTATGTTTGTCCAACCAGATTTTTGTCACAGCATCACACAAAACTGGCCGGACAGAATTTAATGAAACTTTGACAGTCCTTAGGTATTTGAAACATGTGCCATAAATAAAATAAAAATGTTGAGTTGAAGGAAAGTTATGAGCAGTTATGTGCTGGTTTATAAACTGTGAGTTTTGATAGCATACTGCTCACGAGTCTTAAATCAACTACTGGACAGAATTTAATGAAACTTTTGCAGTACTTCGATATCTTTAGGATATCTGCCTGAAGTTTAACCTGCGCCATAAGTGAAATCAAAATGTTGAGTAAAAGCGATGTTATGAGCAGTTATGTGCTGGATTTAATAATCTACTTATAATAAGCTACTAAAAAGCTACTTACTTAGAGTAAATAAACATCTACACCAATAGATATTAATTAGAAAGGCTAAACTGAATATTTTTACTGGGATTAGTTAATATGTTCACCGAAATAAAAGTGCTAAAGTGGTGTAAGTGAATTTTAATGCACTTTTAATTAAGAGTCATTCTAAGAAAAAAATTTATCTTTATCCTATCTACTTTTTACATTTCTCATCTGTGATTCACTCTCTGATTACCAAACGGTGTAAGTGTATTTTGCTGATGACGAAAGAAGTACAACTTAGCGTAAACAAGGCGTAAGAGATCTATATCTATATCTATATGAGTCCTGTCATATATATGTATATATAGAGTCCTGTCCTGTCCATCAGGAGCTCGAGGTTTGTGTCGAACATCTGTGCATGATAAATAAAGTTTTGAGGAAGTGCTAAAATTGGTGCTTTTATATGCATATTCAGAAGACATCAGCATATGTGTGTGTGTGTGTGCATGTTTGGGTGTGTATGCAAGAGGTAGGGACTTACCAGACTGGTGTAAACGTCAGGGGCAACAGTGGTTTCTGGAGCTAAAAACACACACAAACACACATACTTTTATGAATAATGTTCATGTTAGTATATGTATTAATTTGGTGATCTTTTCTTCATCTGTTTAGGTTTGATAAGAATGTGCACACTAAAGGAAAAGATTTACATAATAATGATTTGTCTGGGAATGTTTGGTTCACTGAATTATACTCTGTATTAATGAGTAATATGAACATAATATGAATTATTATGTGTTATGCACTTACTGTAGCTTTTTTGCTGTCATATAGACTATCCCAGAAAAGCAATACCAAATTCAGCTCTTTCAGTTCAAAGTTCATTTAGAGTTACCAGCCTCAGACATCACCCATCAATAGCATCTCAGATTGGAACCATTATGAAGGCTTTACAGAACATAAGTGATATACACTCTTCAAATAAGATTGCAGTTAAACCTTGGATTGTGAGCATAATTTGTTCTGGAAGTGTGGTTGTATCAAAGCACTTGTATATCAAAGCGAATTTCCCTTCAGAAACAATAAAAACTCAGTTAATTTGTTCCACAGTCCAAAAATATTAATATGCACTTTACTTTTGAAAAGAATCAAGACTGGTGCTAGACGAGAGAAGACAGAAGAGGGGGGCTACTGTTAGGACGACTTTCACACACGCACACATTAACGGAATCACTGCTCTTTTACAGGGTCTCTGTCTGGTTACTGGAATCTTCTACTTTTTGTGTGTCTTTAACAAGGATTCCAATGACACTTGCTTTTGCCTCCTTTTAAGGATTTCACATTTTGATGTTACGTTGTCGTTGAACAGATCTGCACTGCTACATCCTTTACACCTGTTTTTTACCATGAAGGCCATTGTTGCAGTACAGTTACTAAAGAACAATCACTACACATGGACACACAAAAATGCTTTACGCATGTGGTCAGAATGTTATAATGAACATTAACATGGTACACGCAATAACATAGTCAACATCTGTGCGTGCTTGTACTATCGGCTCAGTTGTGATCATGTGACACTCGGCCGACAAAGTGTATACATACTACAGCACTCATATATCAAGACCTCACTTGATTAACAAGTTAAAATTTATATAAAAAATTTACTCATCTTGCAAAACAAGTTACTCATAATCCAAGGTTTCACTGCATTGCATATTTTGGATGCCTGCAAATATATATAATTATAAACCTTTTTAAAGGTGTCATAGTTGTGTGTCATGCACATATGCATGTGTACTGTAATTACCTGACCATGTGTATGCATAGACAGGACTGGTCCAGTCACTCCACTCGCCGTCAAACTCATCTTTTGCTCGAATCTGTATCTCGTACTGAGTGTGTGACAAAGCGTCTGAAATCAACCATAACAGGTCTGTATCTTCTATGTCCACCTGCTGAAACTACACATGTAAACAAACATATGTGAATACACACACACACACACACACACACACACACACACACACACACACACACACACACACACACACACACACACACACACACTGGTTCTTTCAGACTGTAATGTTAATGGACAATTTCTACAGTTTGTGATTTAAGGTAATTTAATGTACATAGAGAAACATCACTATCTTGTTTAAAAGTTTTAGGATGTCAAAATATTGTTTGCCCACAACATACAGTATGTAGACATAGTCAAGTCGATCTGCTGAAGTTTAAACTGAGCATCAGAATGGGGAAGAAAAGTGATTTAAGTGACAATGATTGTTTGTTAATGCCTTGGATAATGTTAGATAAGGTTGTTGGTGACAGATAGGCTGGTCTGATTTTTTTTTGAAACTGCTGATACTAATGCAATATTCATGCACAACCGTTTTTAGGGTTTACAGAGAGTGAAGTGGAAAACAGAAAGTATCTTGTGGGCAGCAGTTCGCTAGGTGAAAATCCCTTGATGCCAGAGGTTAGAGGAGAATGCCCGAACCTAGTTCGAGCTGATAGAAAGGCAACAGGCAAAAGGCAATATCCTGAAGAGCATCTCTGAAAGCACAACCCTTGAAGCAGATGGACTGCAGAAAACCACACCAGGTGTCACTCTCCTCAGCTAAGAACAGGAAATTAAGGCTACAATATGCATGGGCTCAACAAAAATGGACAATAGGTCAGTAGAGAAACATTGTCTGGTCTGATGAATCCTGATTTCTGCTGCAATATTCGGGTGGTAGCATTAGAAATTAGTGTAAAACAACATGAAAGCATAGATCCATTCTGCCTTGTCTCAACAGTTTAGGACTGATTGTGGTGGTGGTGTCATGGTGTGAGGGAGATTTTCTTGGCACCCTTTGGGCCTCTTAGTACTAAATGAGCATTGTTTAAATGCCACAGCCTACCCGAGTATTTTTCCAGCACCTTGTTGAATCTATGTCACAAAGAATTAAAGCAGTTCTGAAGGCAAAAGAGGTTAAACTCATTACTAACAAGTTACCTAATAAAGGCACCTAGTGTCAGGTAAGTGTACGGCAAAGCTGAACATAAGAAAACACACAAACACACACAACACACAAAGACGTACACAGCCACATATTTACATGAGCACACACATGTACCCTCTATACTGTACCTCTTTGGCATGTAGAGGACGATATCTTAGTTGGAAGTGAAGAATGTAGTAATAGCTCCGCTTCCATGTGGCAGGTAAAGACCAGGAGACCTTCAGTGTGTGTGGCTCACCCGTGACTGGCCTTATTACAACTCGAGCTGGAGGATCTGGCTTAACTAAAAGAAGGAGAGAGAATGATGATCCAGAATATAATATTGTCACTGTCAGGAAACCTGAAAAGTCTAAAACCATTACAGTCAGAAAAAAGGAAAAAAAAAAAAAAACAGGCGAGGGATTGAGGATCCAATGTTGTTACAATAGTTAGTCACAAGATCTTGTGTTTTCCTTGTTTAAATATTTATAAAAACCGCAGACAGACGGTTTAAAAGGGGACCAATAACGTTGCTTATTCCCTCATACTGTACTTATACTGTACAGAGTCAAAGCGAATCCCATGGGACTTGGGGTACATTGTGATGGGGTGCCAGGGTCCATTTACTTGTTCGTAAATTGGGGACTTACTGTAATAGTATAGTCAGATTTAGAGTATGTGTAAGAATAGTTACATGCATGTACACTTACTGATATCTTGAGAAATATAATTGTATGGAGAGCTGGTGGCACTGCCTGCTGTGTTTGTCACACACAGTTTAGCTGTATATGATTTTCTATCACCTCCTTCACTGGGTAGCACACACCAACAACGAGAGTGCTTAGCAGAATATGAACAATTCACAGAGATGGCGCTTTCCAACCTAAAACCAAAGATAAAGAATCATTAAATTTTTTAAGACAACCTACAAAATGTACAGTTGATTTATAGAGGTACAATGTACAGTTTCAACATATGAATGCAGTGAAAATTACTTAATCATTCAAATTAAAAGTCAACACAATTGCCCAAAGGTCAACAAAGATTTGGTACTAATACTACTAATATTTAGAGCTTTTTGGCAGGTATAGGCTAGTTAATTTTACTCTGATCTGTATTACAGTAATTGAAGCACATTTATGATTAGGGAAAAATTATCTTCTAATTTTGTTGGCCGGATCCTTGCCACTTCTTAAAAAAATTCTTTATGTGCATTTGACCACTTAGTTATGAAATCTTCTTCTTCGTTCTCTCCCTCACAGAGAAACTGGGAGTATATAAAAGTTACATTAATATTTACATGGTAATTCATGTCGCCCACTCCCATCATCTGTCTGACCATCAGGGAGTGTGGTACATGGTAAAGATGATCCATAACCACAGCCATTGGTCTTAGGTGAAAGGTTAAAATTCTCTGTCAATGTCAGGGAACTGTACCCAGAAAGCATGCAACTGCCCAACCCCATCATCAATGTGCTTTTTAAGCATGTGAATATGGACCTTGTAGACTCTTTGCTGTAGTAAACCAAAAACCCTGAGTAAATACTATTCCTAGTGCATTATGTAAGTTTATGTACCTGACACAATCCTGCTCAAAAAAGGCCATGTTGCAGAACATCACCTGAGAACCAGTCCTTCTGTTCAGCCTCACCATGATACCAAAGAACTTGTGATTGATCAAGGTACACCCTTTACATTGAAAATTCTTTAAAAATCCTACCATGTGATTTTCTGGATTTTTTATTTTTATTTTGTCTCTCATAGTTGAGGTATACCTATGATGAAAATTACAGGCGTCTCTCATCTTTTTAAGTGGGAGAACTTGCACAATTGGTGGCTGACTGAATACTTTTTTGCCCCACAGTAGGTAAAACAGACACAGGCATCTGTCAATCACCCTCAGATCATCAGTTTGATTGAGAAATTTAACCAGACACTCAAAAGCTTCTGCTGTTGATAGATGAAACTGGAACTCCTACTACCCTACAGCCTATTTGCTATGAGAGAGACACAACAAGCATCCACTGTGTTCATACTCTTTAAGCTTCGCTTTGGAAGAAGGCTACGCTGGAAAGAACCGCCATCCCTGTACCAGTTCATGGTTGAATATGTGTGGAACGTGCATGGGAAAATTGACAAACTTGTTCCCCAAACCCAGACCTGACTAGGAAGGGCCAGAACATAATTTTCATCTCCTGAAGTAGGCACTCACAAGTTCACCCATCCTGAGAAAACCATGACTTTGAGCACCCCTTTGTTGTCCACACCAACATATCCTGAGAAAGGCTTAGGCACCGGACAGGGCTTAGGCACCATATTTTACCAGAACCTTGACAATCATGCCCCAGACAATGGCAAAAACCAATAGCCATAGAAACAAATGTCTGCATAGCATGCTGTTTTATTTTATTGCAGGACTTCTCTTTCAAGTCCAACACCAAGCAGGGGCACAGCCTGGCAACACTGATGGCCTCTCCAGCCCTGGGGGTTGCTGTGATGCTGAGCCTGTATTCCAAGTGCACAAGGAAAAAACATGCTCCTTACGTGACTATCACCATGGTGCTAAACAGTGTTTTGGAAAGCAATAGAGCATGTGTCCTTGTTTTTTCCACTGTGGCCGCAAAGCTCTATATCAAGGCATAATCACTGGCAAGATTTTAGTGGTATGTCCCTCTTAACAAAAATATTCCTGAACATTGGTTATGTGTGGTTGTGTGACAATCTAATCAATAACTTGGAATAACACACTCTCAATTTCTTTTACACACACACACACACACACACACACACACACACACACACACACACACACACACACACACACACACACA
>JAQMYL010000033.1:9013672-9027281 GCA_030014365.1 Clarias pachynema | reverse complement strand
CACACACACACACACACACATATATACACACACACACACACACACACACACACACACACACACACTTACCCTTTCCTGAGGAGCAGGTAGCACTGAGGCTGTGGGATGATGGGCTGTCTAGATATCCACTCACATCGAATTTTGCTGATGTGGGATTTCTTGTAGCATGACAAGGTAGGGCTCTCTGGAGGGACTATGAAAGATAATAAAAGTGTTTGGGTAGTATAAGTATTTATACACCAAAATGGTTTAGACACCACAGGATATAAGTATCAACTGGTAAAAATGTGTGTGTGTCTGTGCGTGTGTGTGTGTGTCCTTACTGCCAACACTGATTTTTACTGATGAAACTAGTTTGCCTCTCCTATAGCAGCTGTAGTTCCCAGAGTCAGTCAGCCGAAGCGCAGGAAGTCTTAATGCTCCGCCATATTCCACACCATCCGTCATGCGCTGGCCATTCCTCATCCACTGTGCCTGTCTCTTAACAGACCTGGTCACTCTCAGCCTCTCCACCTTCTCTTCATAGTACTCATCTTCTTCATTTTGTGTGCTTGAGCTCCTCTCGATGCTCAAACCCATTTCCATGGTCACGCCAAAAGCACCTCCTTCTTTTGAAACTCTGTCCACACTGTTGGGTTTAGTGGATTGATTGACAGTCTCAAAGACTTCTCCATTTCCCACTTGCTCATTTACTGAGCTCATAGGCAGGTTAGCAGTGGTTACTGATTCACTCACTTTAGTATTTATTCCAGTTGAAGTTTGAATTTTGTACTTTCCAGGGGTAGCAAGGTTCTCATTTTCTGGACGGCTCATTCCAATAGTACCAGGACTAGTACCAGGTTTCCAGTGACTAGTTACGTCTCCTCTTCTCTCAAATTTCATTGTGTGCTTTTTACTTATTACCAATGCCACGCTATCCACAGTGATATCGCCTCTGCAGCCCAGGATGACCTCTGACCCCATGTTCAAGGCCAGCACACCAGGACTGGATTCTAAATAATAATAAATATTTAGGTTTAATATCGCTATGTGTATCATTAAAAAAAAAAAAACATATCTTGTGATCTTGTAATATTAAACCATTTGTGTCAAGACCATTAAGCTGTTAATATATTAATAATTGTTATTGCTTCTTTTTTCTAGTTACATTCACTAACAGGTTGTTACTGTACATTCATGTTTATTAAATTAGTTTCCTTTTCTTTTTCATAGTGCGGCTACGATTGATATGTGATAGTTGTGTTAACTTCATGCATGACCTGTCCACTGTCTTGATGATGATAAGTATTTAATAATTAATTCATTCAATAACTAATTCTGAGGGGAGGAATAGACCCATAAAAAAGCAGAAATAGTCCATCACACAGCTTTCCTATGATTTAAAAAACAACTTGTAAGCCAGAATCAAGATGAGCCGTTATATGGAGGGGTATTGCAATAACTTGCGTGCTTGTCCCCCAGTTTCCTGAGTTTGTATGTAGAGCGGTTGTCTGATTTGTACAGATAAACTAGAAAATTGCACAACATCTCAGTCTCAGTTCCTTCTCTGAATGTAAAACTGACTTGTCTTCTCTATTTGCTCCTTTTATTTGTCATTCACCCACTCTTTCCTTCTCTTCTTGGATTTCTTGGTGATTAAATAAAAAAAGGTGATTTTAAAACAGAGTCCTGAAGTCAAAAAACAAAAACAAAAAACAAACAAAAAAAACCCTATTACTACTACTTGGTTACTTGGTTTTGTATTGATCTTCTGGTTTAACAGATCGTTCTGAAAAACACAGAAACTGGCATAGTTCCACTGACTTTTAGATAGAATCAAGAGTACCAGCATCGGTGAAAATCCAAGATGCAAAATAAGTGAAATCAGGATTTCTGAGAACATGAAAGCAACACTGAAAGCAACATGAAACATACCTCCCAGCAATGTAAATCAGCTGATTGATCTAGTCACCAAAGTCATAATACCAACCACAATGTATTGTTTAAAACATTTACTTACTAAGATATTATTGCTACAATTGATGGGACATGTGACAGAAACAGACACTATGAGAATTCTGAAAAAGATAGTTGACTTGTAATTATCTTGATTTTGAGTAATTTCATCATACAGTAAATAAACACACACTATTCACTCCACTTTGGGAGTACATGTGACTACTTTAAGTTATATTTACAATTGCTGATCGAGCACAAAACTTGTTAACCAAACAGTATGATCGTCTTCTTTATTTTAATTTAACATATGTAGGCTGTAGGCTATAGTTCACTTACCTTTTCGAGGACATGCAGGATTTTCCTGAGCACACTGGACTTTGGCCGTACACAGCACGAGAAGAGTAAGTACGATCGGGACGCTCATGGCTCAGTAGTTCACCAAATAATTGCAATCGAAGAGGAGTATGGGGAAGATCACAAACAGGAACGAGACAAACATCATGAGAAACACAAGTATAGATCATTAAACGTCATTCACCTCATTTCTTCCTTCTGGTTTTTGCTTTTGTCCAAACTAACGTTTAACATCCAGCTCAGTCTGTGTGAAGTTCAACACAGTTCTTAAAAATACCATTTGGCTGTTGGGCAGTTGTATTTCCAAAGTTCCTGTCTCTCTCACTCGCTCTCCCCACTCTGTGTGTGTGGGTGTGTGTGTGTGGCTAACTGAGTAACAACAAAACAGGGTCACCCCTCTTAAGTACACAAGTGAAACAAATAAGCTGTGCAGTGGCAGGAAACAGGATGGGAAGGCTGATGTGGCATTGGAATAAAGTACAAGTACTGTATGTTGCAGACCTATAGAATGTTTTCAGTCTTCACAGAATATGATGAATAATAAAAAATCTTTACATTTTAAAAAAAAAAAATATATGTTTTAAATTTACGCACTGGATAATATAAAACTTCAAAGACATTTTAGCTGGGAAATATTTTCACAGAGGGGTATTACTGTCAGTGTAACGTGTTGAACAGGAAAAAACAGTCAATTTTTCACATTTATTAAAAAAAATATTTTAATAATATTCCTCCATTTTTTATCATTATCTTAGACTCCACAATATAATGAGGTAAAGGTTTTATTCCAGAATAAAACAGCAGATGCCGGTTCACATAATACCACAAGAGCCTGTCTCTTATTGCAATGAACAAATAATTAAACAGGTTTTCCACATCAGTACTTTAAATTTTCAATGCAAATGTCTACTATAATGGTTCGCCTGTAGGAGGAATGAGTCTTAGATTTACTCCAAACATGGCAAAATATGTAATGTTGTGTGATTATGGCATACAATACATACATTCTTGTATTCACCTGTGCATACAACTCAAGTTAATACATGTATCTAAGGCCACTTTGAGATAGAGACCATTACTGGTCCAGTAGAGGTGGATGAAGTGAGATCCATTTGGTTATATTTTTATGTGTAATATTCATTCTCAGTACATTCCTGTAGAATCCAAAAGAGTAGATTTATGGCTATAAGTAAATGACCCCATATGTCCAGCTCAGTTTGGGAACACCAATATGGTGCAATAAATGGCGAAAGGGGAGGCAGAGCGGGAGTTTTTTTTCTCCATATGAGTTCACATTACGTTCTCATGGAGAACATTCATTCAAACACAAAACGTCCTTCACAAAGTAGTCCATTGTCTTTACTTGAGCTGCAACTTTTGGGATTCTGAGGTTTTATCCTCAGAATCGCTGACATCATTTAATGGTCCTTGTATACGATTCAAGGACCATTAAAATAAAGCAGGCATATAACAATATCCATCTGTGTCATTGCAACAACATCAAATACTATAAGTAATTCAACATTAAAGTTATTTCGCCGCCGAATGATTCACTCTGTTAGCATACCTTAATTCCACAATGTACTCTCACCGGTCACATTATAAGCAACACCTGTATACCTTCTCATTCATGCAGTTATCCAATCAGTCAATTACAGTATGTGGCAGCAGGGCAATGCATATAATTATGCAGATACAGGTTCAAGGGCTTCAGTTAATGTTCACATACAGCACTGTAGCCCATTTGTCTTAAAAGTCTTTTGTCTGCTGGGATGCTTTTTGTTCACCATGATTATGAAGAGTGGTTATTTGAGTCACTGTAGACTACGAATTACAACCATGCCTTTGTCAAAGTAACTGAAATCACAATAAACCCTTTTCTGGGGTTTAATGTGAACATAAAGCTCTAAATGATCTCACATGTACCTGCATAATTTTATTCATTGCACTACTGCCACATCATTTGCTGATAATTGCATCAATATGCAAGTCTACAAGTCTTCCCATTAAACTTGGCATTAAGTATATTGTGTATCATCAGAATGTTTTCAACTATTGTGACTTCTTGAGTTGTTATACTGCAAACGCAAAACCCATACTCAGATACTGTAGGTGGCAGTTCCCTGACAACATCACTAAAGATCACTAAAATAACTGATTCAGTGTAACCACAAATCCTTTTAGAAACAACGAGGAATATCCTAACAAAGAAGTATGAAACAAAAAAGAAATAATATATTATTCTGGATTATGATTATCTGTGTTATTATACATAACCTCTTTGCAATTAAAATAAAGAGAGATAAAGATATAAGACAAGTATATGACAAATAATAATGGAAATAATAATGACTTGGATATCTAAGATAGTTTAGTGCATTTAAAGACTACTTTTGCAGTATATAGAGGATTTACAGGTAATTGCATTGTCTTGTAGCTTTGTCTAATATTAAGTCAAGGCAACTGAACTTGAAGCGTATAACAGGAATACACTGCAACTCTAAATATCTTGCTCACATTACAATTTCACTGCTAGGTATTGGCTACAGATGTAAGTAAATGGATATAGTCATCCTGTAAGATTAACGGCTGAGAATAGTCATGTAGGATTTTGATCCAGAAAAAACCTTGATGTCATGAAATTTCATTTCTATTTTTCACTCTTTTAGTATTGATCTTTTTTTTTGTTGCTTGAATTTAAAGGTTGTGCAGTAAAACTTAGACACAGCACAACAATGTATGGTATTGTATAGAAATATTATGTGTTTCTTTATTTTAAATACTACTGTATGTGTGTTTGTGAAGTATAGCCTGTTTAATGCTTTTGCTGTATCCTTAGTTATAAATCTTTTGCTTAGGTTTGTATGTCAGTTCAAATTACAGATGAGTTTTTGGCATCAAAGGCTTTGTACTCAGATTTAAGATAAGAGAGGCATTCGGGGTCACACAGCGAAGTTCATGGTCAGGATGTCTACATTGCTCATTTGCCAGTTGACGCTTTCCCTGTAGAATACAGAGGAGAAAGACTGCTGGCTCCACTGTGCTGGGCTCCTGTCCCCCACCAGTGTTTCCTATAAAAGAGAGGGCAGGTAATGCTGATGAAACATTAAACATTAAATAAAAGGCAGAAATGGCTCTTAGGCAGATGCATCCTGCTATTTGTTTCTCTTGAGAATTAAAGATATTGGGGAATTTTATAGGGGAAAATTTCCCCTAATTAAATCTATCTTTTAAATCCAGCAAAATCTCTTTAATTATTTCCTAAAGTTTTACTGTTGGTTATAAAACCCTGACTATCCCTGATAAATGTGTGTGTGGTTGTTTATGCAGTGCTTCAACTCTGTTCAAGAAGACTCTGAATCCTCTCAGAACCTGTGTGAGCATTGATTTAAAAACTGCATCATGTTCATTGGATTTAAAAAAAGGGTTTATGCAGGTTTATGTTGTGGGCGATTACACATGAACTACAAAAAGTAAACCATAATATATCGCATACATATGCACAACATGTTCTATATATATATTCGAAAATGTATATACTGTACAGTATAGTCCATTTGCACACTGCCTGGCCCCAAAAAAAAAGTTGAAATATGAAATATTTTGTTTGATCTTCTTCAGCTTTGTTAAAATACAATATTTTTTTGGCTAAAATATCAATGGAAAAACACCACTGATGGGATAACCTGGTCATTCTGTACATTCAAGTAGTCAGCTGACTTCATTTCAGTGCCACATAACATTGCTGAACCTAGGCCTGTCCAACTAAAGCAACCTCAGCATCATAACACTGCCTTCAGAGGCCTGTAAAGTGGGCACTATGTATGATGGGTGCATATATTCATGTACTTCCCTTCTGACCCTGATGCCTGCTCAGTTTTGGAATTGGGTCAATTTGCAATTATCAGACAACATGACATTTTCCAATTGCTCCAAAGTCCAATCATTATGGTCCCCAGTAAAAAAAATTGATTAGTCTAACTAACAGGTGGTTTTCTTGCTGTTAACTACACTATTAAACAATAGCTGTGATTTCTTCTATCGATTTTTAATGCAACTTCACTTAGTGCTTAAGTGATCTCTTTATCATAGTCATTAATGATTTTTTTCTGTCTATATCACTTCTCAGAAGTTGATGGTTCAGCACTATGCTTCCAGGTTTTAATAAAGGGTTGGAGAGCTCTTAAGCCAATTCCAGTAACTGTAATGTTTTCTTAGCTTGACGCATTCCAATAAGTTGACCTTTTGAAATGGTGACCTTTTTGGCCAGGCACTGTAGATGGCTATATGACTTTTTAAAGCAAAGCCTTCTATATTAAAGTACATGCTTTTGATTACCTGCACTACAGGACTGTAGCTTCTATCTCCACTTGTGTAATATTTGTCATGCTTAACTGGACATCACCAAGAGTGTTGCCAGGGACAGTGTTCACATTTGTTTGTCCTGTGCTCTCTGGGCATGTTTCTTGGTGGCCAATCAGAGAGGAAGATGTGGAGAGGGGTGGGGCCTGTGAGTCGGACAATCTGTCCTCAGCTGCGGAGGCCGCTGTCTGTTTTTTCTTGCGAAGTGTATCGATCCAGTTGGTGCTGTGCCGCGAGGCAAATGTTGCAAGTGCAAGCGAACTCAGGCGCATATTTTTGCCTGATGTGATCAGCTCTCCAAAGCCCTCCTGATGCGCAAACGCATAACCTGAGCGACGGGAGCCGCCATGACATGATCGCCCAAGAGCTCCACCCCCTGAGGCGGCCATTCCACCTCCACCAGACCCAGCCCGCCCACCAGGCCTCCACTTCTTCTGACGCACGAGCTGAGTGTAGCGCACCTTAAAGTAAATGTGAAAGTAGGTGAAATCAATTAAAGTGTCAGCTTTCAGCAAATAAGCCAAGGCAAACAGAGGAACACACAAACACACTTAAATGTTTTTTTTTTTTTACTGTACTTGAGAGAGGTTTCCATTAACGTAAAAATCAAACTTTAAATTTACTCTTAAAATAATATATTCAGACTCTTTTAGGTTTTTAAACAAAAGTTGAGATTTTGTATTTCCTTATGGGGCAGAAGAAAGATGTCCCTACTAGGTCAAATATTCAGATATTCCTTCCCTTGTGGAGACATTTGGTACACAAAATCACAGCCCAACACAGAGTTCAACACATTATTTGGTCCGTAATTATTGTAAACATGTTTTCACTCACAGTGTCTGATAGCTGAGGTTTAAGGTTTAGTTTGAGGAAGCGAAAGGTGACCACAGGGACAATGCAAATGACTGTAGCTAAAGCAATAGTCAGCCACACCACTGGCTGTGCTAATGTGTTCTGCGCACTTCCTATGGAGAAACAAATACATATTGCACCATTAAATGTTACATACATGTTTATCTTCAGTAAAAAATTCCATTCCCCATCCCAGTTAGACCTATTACCAACCCAGTTATCTGTTTTCTTTTCAAAAGTAAAAAAAATAAAATAAATCATGTTATCTGTGCTCTGTGAATAGAATAGAATAGAATAGAATAGAATAGAATAGAATAGGGAACCTTTGAAATTCTTTGAGTTCTGACTTTAAGCTCAGAATTATTATTATTTTTTCTGAAAATTCTTGCTTTAATGTCAGAAATTTGACTTTAAGATGAAAGCTTCTGAGATTAAAGTCAAAATACTGAGGAAAAAATGTCAGGGTTCTCACATTAAAGTCAAAATTTTCAGATTAGTCAGAATTCAGAGAAATAAAGTCAGAACTCAAATACAATATATACTGTATATTCTGTACATATGAATACATGTGCTTCTCAATAAATGTAGATATTATAGAATTATTTCAGTAATTCAATAATAAAAATAAATCTCATATATTATATAGATTCATTACACACAGAGTGACAATTTTTATGATTATGGCTTACAGTTAACAAAACCCAGAATTCAGTATCTCCGAAAATTTCTATATTACTTAAGTCCAATAAATTTTTTTTTTTTTTTTTAAAGATTTTTAACACAAAAATATTGGACTACTGAAAATTATGAACATGTAAAGCTCTCAATACTTGGTTGGGGTTCCCTTTGCTATGATGGCCCTAAGCCTCTTTCGTAGGGCTCAGCTATAAGTCCACTAATACATACTGTATGTCACAACTTTTGTCCTATTATCTAGAACCTTGATAGTTTACATGTTTAGTGCAGGCTTACCTAGGAAGTGAAACTGCTTAGGGAAGAAATTAAAAAGGACGCTGGAGTGCATGGTGAAGAGGATAGTGAAGTAAGTCCCGAGAGAACCCCACACAAAGAAATGGTTAATAGCTGTCCAGTATCCAGTGTCCAGAGAGATCTACACATACATACACACAAACCTTCATGAAAGCTAAATAGTCAGGATTAATTTTATGTTGTCATACAGTCTTAAATGCTTAACACACAGGGTTAATTTGGATTATTTAGAGGTGCCTACAATATAACATGCACAAATGTCTTTTTTTTATGTAAGCTTAACTGTAACTGTAACAAACACATTCATTTAGATGAACAATTAGTCTTACAGTATGTTGCACATCAGTAGATATATTTTTATATCTATTCAGATTTATATTTACAAAATAAATTTATTGAAGATACCAAATCACAGACAGAAATTAAAGAAATTATCTGCAGGCTTTATAATAAACATGATTTGATGACATATCAGTGTCATATCAGATTTTACCTTAACCCTTAAATCTCAAACAGCATGTATCTGTGCTGGAAAAGCAACATTGGTCAATGACAAAAAAAAAAAAAAACTAAAACACTGTTGTGTAGAAAAGTTATCACTGCTTTTATAAAGTGTATCCTTAAAGTGTATCTTTTTACTGCATGGGAATGATCACACAAAAGTGTAGAACTCACAAAATTCTTATAATATTATTTTTTTGGTGATAGAAACAATAACCTTGGGAATAACCTTTATAAAGACATGATATGTTTCTATGGTATTTCTTTGCCTATGCAATGTTTTTTTTTTCATGTTAATATAGTTGGTTAAAATGATATGCAATAAACAGCTAAAATGTTCAGATTTTAGGGGTTAGACCAAAGCCAATTGAGCATGACATTGGTTATTAGTTATATGGTCATATATACACTGAGAGAAATACATATATTTCCACTGAATGCAGGTACTCCTGGGGAATGTGAGGAGAGGACCAAACTATAATAAGACTGGTTTAAAAAAAAATAGTTTTGAAAATTGTGAGTCCATGGTATGTGTCCATCAAAACTTTGGGGATGTGAGCCAGATGCTGCAAAAGCCTACTTCCTTACTTACTTTGTAGATATGTAGACATCTTTAACCTGTAATTACCACCATTGTAACAAAGTACTGAAGTTGGTAAATTCCCCATGTTAGAAAACTTTTCTTTCAATCAATTTAGTTTTTTCTTGTTTATGAAGTATAAAGTCAATGGAAGTTACCCTTTGTTTGCAAATTTAAAGTGGATACTGTATATGCACAGAAATAAATTAAATAAAAAAATAAAAGTGTATGAATACATATTTTTCCTAAATTAACTACACCATTATCAGCACAGCACAATATTTTGGTCTGATCGGATATACAGTACATTTATGACGGTTCACATACAGTACAAGAGACATTTATCTGACTCTAATCTGGACGTGTCAGTCCTCTGAAATAGTATACTGTACATGTGCATATCAACACAGCATCTGGGATAAAACATGTCAGATTTGCATATTTGTGATTCAAACAATGGATGTGATTTTAGCAAAAAATATCTCTGGGGTTTTGCACTGGTGAGCAGTCAGTCAACTGAATTTGTTGAAGTCCAGAAGAAGGAAATCCCTGCATTACATAAGCAGGGGCAAAAATGCCGCAAAAGTTTGGACAAACCTTCTAATTCCATGGTCTTTCCTGATTTTTATTTTTTACTACATTATAAAACAATGCTGAATGCATCCAAAATATGCAATAGTCTCCTTTGAACAGTTGATATTGATATTGTGCTTTGAAAACGGCTCTAATCTGAGGTGCTGTTACTGTAATTGGTGATTTTTGAGGCTCTAAATGAACTTCTCCGTAGCAGCAGAGGTAAGTTTTGGTCCTGCTTTCCTGGGATGGTCTTCATGAGAGCCAGTTTTATCATGGTGCTTGATGGTTTTTGCAAACGAACTTGACAATAAAGTTCTTGCAAAAACTGTTCCAGAACAGCTGACCTTCATGTCTTAAAATAACAACTGTTCTAATTTTCAGTATTGTTACATAATGTAGAAAATCAATCCCAAAACAAAAAACATTGAATAAGAAGGCGTCAAACTTTTAACTGGTACTGCATATCCGACCTAGGATCACACACAATACAAAAGTGACTGAGATCCTACTTGAAAAATATATTCTACGATCCTCTTAAAGTACATGTGCAATGTGTACTAACAAGGTACTGTAGATGTGTCTAATAAAGTGGCATTTAAAAGTAATTTGATGAGTCAGATACGCTTCTAGTATGACAACTGACCTGGACGCTGACGACGATGACCAGGGCCGTGGCGGTGGTGACAGCAAAGGTCTGATAATCAGCAAGTGGAGTACCGTTGATCTGAGTGGCCCGTGAAAGAACACCGTACGGCACAAAGAACAGCACCACAGAGGTGTAGATACCTTGAGTAATGCAAATGAAGAACTCTCGCTTGTTAAAGAGGAGGTTTAGTTGACCTGGCTCATACAGTTTCGGGCACTCCAGGCTACGCTGCTCAGGAACATCCTGGGGAAAGTTTCAGGATCACTAAAACAAACTTTCAATAATGATTTTTACAAGATTTATTTTGTTCTAGGGTGATTACCTGGTCAAAGATGCCCATGGCCAAAACAGGCAATGATGTATACACAATATTATATAGAGTGATGAAATACTGGTCATATACTGTCTAAATGAGACAGATAAACAAAGGTCAGTTCAAGTAACATGCTGTAGCAAAGTACCTACTTTATGTAATACAGTTTGTTACAGAACTTTATTCTTGTGTCAGCTGTGTATGGCCATACCACCTGCTCACTGTTTATTCACTTGTTCAGTTAATTTCATTGTGATGCTACCCCAGGCAATGTGAACATTTTGCCTTATAATATTCCACATCCTAAAGTCTTGTATATATATTTCGCAAGTCTAACCCATATTACTATTTGCCAAGTCTAGACCTTTTTCCAGTTTTCACATTTAATTTTTTTGCCTTTTTTTGTTCGTACGGTGTCGATTTTTTAAAATGCAACTTCATTAAGTGTTTTAGTGATCTTTGATCAAGGTGTTTTTTATCATGTTTGGAATAGTTACCCCAATTCCAGCAATTTCAACAATCTCCTTGTTGTTTTCTTTACTTTTTGGTCAGGCAGTGTACACTGTTCCCCACCTATCTACTGTATAAACCAATACAGTATATACACACCTTACACATTGAATGCAAAAATACTGCAGAATGCCTACTACACTCAACTAAAAAAAAACATCAGCTCACCCCAAGTTCTTAACAGTGTTCTTAACAGTGTTGATGTGGTCTTGTATGTAGGCAAAGTGATATAGCAAGAGAGAAAGAGAGAGAGAGAGAGAGAGAGAGAGAGAGAGAATTTTGAGTTTTTAGACAATATTACCCTGCCTGTAGCCACAACCATCTTACCTGAGCAGAGAAGCCACAGAAAAAGCCAAACCAGAAGTGCACCATGGTAAAGGCAAAATTCTTGTAAAAGAAGTAGCAGAGAAAGCGACACATTCTCAGGTAGGACCAGCGGCCATGTACCAACAGGAGGCGTTGTAGGAAGCGGAACTGGGAAAAGGAGTAGTCGGCTGCCAGCACTGCCTGGATGCCCTCCTGCCCACTAATACCCACTCCTATATGAGCCGCTGAATAGATAAGAGAAAAAAAAGGAATATGTAGTTTTTGCAGTACAAAAAAACAAGAGCAAATTTGTTAATTTGTTTTAGAACAAATTAACAGTATTTTATATTTTATTAACTAAACTGGCTACCAGATTGTGATACGTTAAACTATTTGGTAGATCTTAGCCAATCATATTAAAATGGCCCCAACCCTCTCTGTCTGGCCCAACTGTCCAGCAGCCCACTGGGAAAACCCCTGGAATACCCATAAGCAAGTAACATCAACATTACAAACATATTAACCTTACAAAACTGTCAAATATATATTCCGTCCACAATATGTCCTAAAGGGGTTATTTAGAATACAGTTAACAAGAATTTTGTTAGAATTTCTCGCAACCAGTATAACGCACATATATAGTGTAAATATCCAGTGTCACAGTTACAGTGTCTTTTACACATTTTGTCATGTTACAACCACCAACATAAATGTATTTCATTGTGATTTTATGCCATGCACTCCATAAATCTGGCCTTTATGGAAGAGTGGCAAGAAGAAACCATTGTTGAAAGATGGCCATAAGAAGTGTGGAACTGAAAACGGGACTTCTTACAGCTTTCTTTCAGGGCTTTATGGCAGACACCCTCCTTTGATGCATCCCTCTGACTTTCATCTGGAACCAGTACTAAAGCCGTGAACATTCTTTCAAAACTATACTCATTTTATGTAACTGCGAGTCTGAGTTTACACGGGCATGTTTGAAGTCACACAGCTCTCTGTAACTCTGTTTTTGAATCCTGTGTTTGCTCTTTAAATAAGCACAGATTTATTCCTGCAGCTAAGAACTTTCCAACTGCAGTTCTTATTTGTTCAATATAGATTTGATGTTTAATATAGATTTGATAGGTAAAAGAATAAAAAAATACAGCAATTGGGTAAAAACCACCCAACACATTATTAAATCCTGGAAGGATAGTGCTGAACCACTTGCACATTACAGGAACTCACCTGGGAGCTATTGCCACATGCCTGTACAGCCCTGACCTCTGGGAGGCCAGCATTTTAAATGTGAAGCAGGCAGTCTGATCATGGCTCCAGCATACTGAGAAATCTTTCTACCTTCATGGTGTCCAAGCAATAGTTGAACGCTGTAATGTGTGCATTAGTGTTGCAGGGGATATATGTATATATATAAGATAGTTTTAACCCTCATAACTGTGTTCCGTAAGTCCCACTTTGACTTGAATGCCCCTCGTATTTAGTAAGACTGAACCATCAATACTTTGGTCCAGACTTGGACAGCACCTTAAACTTTTGCATCACACAATATAATTTTCACAGTCTATCTGAACAGCGGGCGGCACAGTGGTGTAGTGGTTAGGACTGTCGCCTTGCACCTCCAGGGTCCGGGTTCGATTCCCGGCCAGGCTCGATTCCCGTCTCTGTGTGCATGGAGTTT
>JAQMYL010000033.1:8992290-9013572 GCA_030014365.1 Clarias pachynema | reverse complement strand
TGCGATGGATTGGCACCCTGTCCAGGGTGTACCCTGCCTTGTGCCCTAAGCCTCCTGGGATAGACTCCAGGTCCCCGCGACCCTGAATACAGGATAAAGCGGTATAGAAGATGAATGAGAGTGAGTATCTGAACAGCTCTCTTGCAATCATATCTTGTATAGTGTTTGTGCTGTTTTCAATATAGTTTTGATTGCTCATGTGCATAAACTTGAACTTTCATCTATCTTCAAATCTGTAGCATTTCTAAGTGAAAAAAAAAACAAGTGGGTGAGTCAGTGCGAGGGGAAATATGTTGAAAAAAAGTGTTACAATATAGTGTACAGGAGATTTTGTCAGAAACACCAAATCTTTCTACATAACGCTTTTCTTCAGGGCCGCTGGTTGTGACACAACAGGGTTTAGCTCTTTCTTTAATATATAATTTTACACAGTAGCAGACTATGGGAACACATGCACACAAAAACCCTTAAGCACCATGTTCATAAACATTATCCTTCTCTGCCCTAAAATTCTTTGTCCTAAGTTAAATTTTTAAATTACAGATTTATCATTCAATCAGCAGCAAGAATATCCCTATCAGGCCTGTAGTCTGTCATCTGAAGTCTACGGCAAGAACAATGGGTGAAGGTTTGGAAATGTCCTCTGGCTGAAAAACTAATTAGTCACAGGGCACCACATATAAGCACATTTGCATGCTCGTTCACACTCTGGGGTGATTTGTCTTAGCCCAGTGGTTGCTAAACATACAGTATTAGGTTAGACAGCCCATTCTACATCCTGACCTAATTGATGGCCTTTTGGGGGTCTTAACAGGCTCAAAAACTCATGGAAATCGTTGGAATCTGCTGCCATTAGGACGCCTGCGACTCTGGGCCCTAACAGTGGCTCAGGGCCTTTACAGGAGATTTTGCTGCATACAGTAGCTCATACTGTACACATTTACACACATACATGTCACACTCGGTAGACTTCTAGATCTCATTTTGCATGTCATGGGCTCAACTCAACACGAAGTCAGATATTTTGGCTCATTTGCAAAACGCACACAATGGACACATTACTTACACTACACACACTACAGACACACTACACACACACATACTGCACATGCTACAGACACACTACACCGTCCTTTTGTCTCTGCAGGTTTTGCACAACACATAGTTGGTTTTACATAACAGAAAGAGAGTGAGCAAATAAGTAAATGGTTTTAAATGGTTTATCTACTATAGAAAAAATGTTTATGAAAACCTGCTGCAGAGAACACACACACACACACGCACACGCACACACGCACACGCACACGCACACGCACACGCACTCAAATCAGAAAGGACTGTTTTTCCTGGCTATGTTCCTATGTCAAGTGGAATGTGGACAAGAACAAGACATGGCTTTTAGTGTCAGTATTAGTTCATTTCCATAATCTTATGCGAACAATACACACTCTTGGTTCCTTGATCGAATCAGCAAGAACATAAAAATCTGGGCAGGCAGCAGCTATCTTCCTGATAACAGAAAGACGGAGGTCAGCACTCCTGTGCTTACTTAACAATGCAGGTCAGTTTTATTTACGCTGGTGCGCATTTGCATTTAGTGGAAAGGGAAATGCTACAGTAAGGTGGAGAGGAGGAAATCTCCAGCCTCCTTAAAAAGGGGTCAGCTTTTAATCTACGTTTAATCGCAGTGCTCAGGATATAAAAATCCCCTTGAACTTCCCCCTCTCTTTTATCTCACTCTAATGGATGAAATAGATTGAGCATTACATAAACCACATGGCATTGTTTTAAGGCCTGTGTTGCACACCTACTAGATTTACATGTTCTGTGTCAAATATAGAATCTAATGACTGTTTTCAGAAACATCTCAAAAGAAAGAGAAAGGGGAAGAAAGGTTAATTCACTTCCTGTGTTGAGAAAGGATAGAGTTATGTGAAAGGAAGTATTTTCCTGGCAGTGGGTGATTTTTTTAAAACATGCCTCTAAAAATATGACAGTGTTATTTTCCTGAAATTCTGGTACATGCAATTTCTTAGAACCTGGTTTTGTAAATGTATACCATTAATGCCAACCCATTTCTGCATAACTATGCTACTTTACTGTAGCTAATCTTGCCCACCCTTTTTTTCTCCCTCATGCCTTTGGATCTCTATATTAGATTTAATATAGCTATTAATATAACTTGAGACTAGATTTCCCATTGTATGCTTTCAAAATATAAAAGCTTGTGCACTCTGATTGTGTTCTTTTACCAATCAAATATCTGTATCAAATCTATAAGTCTATTTTTTTTATATTTAAATCAGCTATTTCTATCATTAGGTCATTGAGCAACAAATTTTAAAGAGAATAAGCGGAGTAGATTTAATTATTGTTCTAACCAAATCATTGACCATAGATGTCAAAATTCCAGTGATGACAGTGAGTAATTAACATGAGTGTTCTATACCACGTTACTATTTAATTTCTTCTATACCAGATTTCACTTTTGATTCCACTCACTCTTGATCATACTGATGTCATTGGCTCCATCTCCGATGGCAAGGGTGACGGCTTTCTTGCGCCGCTTAACGAGCTCAACCACCAGAGCTTTTTGTAGAGGTGTGACCCTGCAGCAGATCACTGCCTTACATGCGCATGCTGTCGCCAAAAATTCTTGCTCCATGTCTGACTCCAGTGCATGAGCCTGCCACAGAGACAAAAAATTCAACACGTTTTAATGACTGTATTTAGCCATTAGAAGAAAGAGCCTTTTTCACAAAGTCCAAATCACATTCCACAAAGCAGATGTCACTTACTAGGCTGTGTCCACTGATAACGAGTGCAAACTCTCCACTGACGGACTCCAGCACAGAGGTAGAAATGGATTGGGGTTGGGCACGTTTCTCTACATTTGGCATCTGCTTAGCTGCATCTTTGTCAAATCCATTGCGTAGTTCTTTAGTCTCTGTCTCCTTCCCGCCATCTCTTGTGCGGGCAGACTCCATCATGCGCTCCCTTGCCTTCCTGCAGAGAAGACAAAAGAATCAACCAACTGTCTTGTCAGATCAGAAAACAACTAATTATCCACTTTATGGTGGATATATGGACAGAATAGATAGGCAGAAATATGAACAGGTAGAATGGTCCACACCTGAGGTCAGCACGAACACTTTGGACAGTGTGCCCATTAACCATAAAGATCTCGGTCATGTCGTCAGTTAACATTTTGCATGAGTAGCCAATATTCACCGCTGTCTCTATAAGAGAAGAAAATTAAGATATTTAAAATAAAATTAAAAGAAAATTTGGTATATGAATAAGGAAGTAAGACATAGACCAAACACAACCTTGACCTGTCAAGACATGGACTCTACTAGACCTCTGAAGGTATGGTGTGTTATCTGGCACCAAGCCATCAGTGGCAGATACTTGAAGTCCTGTAAGTTGTAAGGTGGTGACTCCATGGATTGAGCTTTTTTTCCCCAGAACAACCCCTACATGCTTGATTGTACATTGACAAATGCAATATCTGTTCATAACTCCGGACGGTCTCTTAGGTCTTCCAATCGGAGACTATTAAATGTTCCTTGATCTAAATTAAAATCAAGAGGTGACCGAGGTTTTGCAGTTGCTGCTCCAAAACTCTGGAACAGTTTACCGATTTCTATTAGATCTGTTTCCACACTGCATGAGCTTACAGCAAAACTCAAAACCCATCTCTTTTCACTTGCTTACAACTTTAGCTAACTGGAATTTGACAGTACTGGTCTGTGCTGTATTTCATGATGTTTTAATATTTATATGTTGTTGATATTTGACTGCCTGTACAGCACCTTGGTCAACAATTGTTGTTTTTAATGGTGCTATATAAATAAAGCTGAGTTGAGAGTTGAGTTGAGATTGAATCTTCACCCTGGAATGACCATCCTTACAGATAGGGCAAGTATGTTTTCCAGGCGGAAAGAGTCTTTAAGCTAAGGCGAAGCTAAACTAAACTAATCTGATTAAATTATCTTTGTCAGGACATGAAAATCACTGCCCCAATATGATAGCACTTACATGAGACTTGCAGCTTTAATTGTGGCTAAATGTATTGATGAAGTACTTATCTGGGGATGTGAATACATCCAAACAACAAATGTCTACTTTTTTTGTTAAAATAACACAATAAAAATATGCTGTACTTTCCAATAGCAGACATACTGTGTATATGAAATGGTAAAAGTCCCCGTTAAGTCCATTTCTAGTACAGGTTTTAACACTTCACAATGTGGAAAAAAAGATCATTGAGGTAAAAACTTACTTAAAGATGATCACCTGTCGTTGTACATATGTAAATATACTTAAAGAATGAGTCATGCATGTAAATATATTTTGCGGAATGAGTCAAGCATATAATGTCATACGTCAATACTGTACAATCATGTGTAAAAGTCAGTACCCCCTCTTTTAATTATATGTGATTTTGTGTAAAAACATCATAAAAATCATCTGATCGTAGTGGGTCTTAGTATTAGGTGAATACAGCCTCAGACAAACTAAAACACAACTTTTTCACTGCGCCATTTTTTATTTAACAAAAAATTAGGCCTAAAAGAAAACAAAATATGTGTGCAATACTAAGTACTCCCATACTGGTTCCACAGGATTTAAGGGGGAAAGCTGTTTATAGGTTAGCTCCTCTGTATATCAGAGTATGCTAGAGGCAGATGTGGGACCATCTGTATGACAGGTCAAACTTGGTCAAAATTCAATGATCTGAAGCACACCAGTAAATCTACAGCACATCAGAATGGCTAAAAAATAAAAGAATCAAGGTTTTCGAATGGCCTAGTCAAAGTCCAGACCTCAATCTGAAATGCTGTCACAGGACCTTAAGAGGACTGTGCATTTGTGTGAATGTCCAAAAACCTCAATGAACTGAAGCAATTTCTCCCCAACGATGTGAGAGACTGATAAAAAGTCATACAGCAAATGATTACTTCAAGTTATTGCTGCTAAAGGTGGATCTTTTATTATGTTTTTAGACAAAATTACATTGGAATTACTAACTTTTACTAAAGTATAGTAACTTTCACAGATTGCATACATATTGTACATTGACATACTGTATTAGTCGAGTCCGCAAAATACCGCAAAAAATGAACATAGAGTCCTTTAGCTATTGTTGTACAGGTTTTGTTTATGTGGACTGTTAATAATGTGGTTTTCACTCACCTTGCTTGTCTCCAGTTAACACCCAGATTTTTATGTTAGCCAGTGATAAGATAGCGATGGTCTCAGCCACACCCTCCTGCAGCTTATCCTCTATAGCTGTGGCTCCCAAAAGCTACAACATATAATGTAAAGCAATAGATAAGCAACACACATATATCACATGGAAAATATTTCTTATGCAAGCCCTGACATTAAGTCTGTATCTGATTCATTTGATTCATCTGTTAAAGTGCTTTAGCCGAATAGTTTACATAGCATAAAATTCTAAACTGTACAGTAATGGATTGTTATACCCCCAATAATCTGTACTGTGTTATCAAGACAGTGAGCTACTTCTGTAATATTACACTATCTGCTTACAAAAACAAATAAATATCTCTTGTTATTGTCTGAGACTTACAGTATAAATGCATTTTATTAAACCGAATGTCTTTTAAATATATTTTTATGAATATAGCTTTATGAAGGAGCCTATCATTGGCAATGTGCTCAAATCTTGTAATTCACTTTATACCTCTAAGATTAAAAAGATGGATAAATGCAAACATGCTCTTCATTTAATAAAAAAAATAATTTAAAAAAATCTGAAGCATATTAAAGGGATTAAGAGAGCAACATGAGTAAGGTGCAGTCTATACTTGTAAAGTATAAGTGAGCTGTTGGGCAAAGAAAATAAGTATTCCTATCATCCAAAGTACTCAACAAAGGTAATGTGCCATTTTATGGTCACATTGTAGTGTTTTTTTAAACTGAGGTCACTGTCTAAAGGAACTCCTAGATTCTTAACTCTCCTAGATTCTTAGGACAAGATGGTACTAGTCCCTTTAAGGTTCCTCCATACAGGAATGATGATGGTGTTATGCCTGGCCACTGGCAAACGTACAGTATGGGGCACATCATGATTTGTGTTCCAAAGCATCATTGAGTGTTTCAGCCATTTACTAACAATCGGTCCTCTGCTAAGCCAGACTGACCCAGGCTGATCAGACCTGGGAATGTGTCTCTAACGTCTTGGGGCCCAGCTGCAATCTTTCCTCCTAATCTACAGCCATTGTCTACTGCATTCAGTGGCCTCTGATGTCTCTTTAATGGAGTGGCGCAGAGCTTGGCCACAGATCCCTATTTCTTTAAGAAGCCAAGTATTGGATGTTGCAATAAAGGCACGGAAGTCAGTCTGCACTGAGTAGATCGTTGCTCTCCATCCCTGTTGTTTGGCCTCAAGCTTTGTTCAGCCTATCACAGCTTCTTTCTCTCATTTGCCTCGTCTCTGATGTCCTCCCATGGCACTGTCAGCTCTATAAAATAGACGGTACATAGAGTTTTGGACCATAGTACCAGGTCTGGTCTTAAGGTTGAAGTGACTGTTTCTGATGGTATGACAGCTGATGGCCCAAATCTGCCCAAATTTCTGAGTCTTGTGCTCCTTCCAAAAATCCAGCCTTGGTCACTGAAGGGGATTTTTGTTGTCCTTGTTCCCCTTCACGGACAAATGATAAGTTTGGGCTCTGTATGATGTTTTAGGGGGAGTGGTATTTGTGGCTGTTCTTATAGCCTTGATAGTTGCGGCTATTGATTTCAGTACTTGGTTGTGTCTCCAAGTGTACCTGCCTTGAGAGGGGCTCACTTTGCAGGAAGTGAGGATGTCTCTAAGAGAGGCCGGCGCTAAGCACAGAGAGAATGTGTGTTCTTCACCCCTCCATTGATGGAGATTTTTGGGTTAGGGGAGGACATCATGTGTTGACCTGAGTAGGAAGCTGATTCTACTTGGCCCATTTCCCACATGTCCTTCCAGCTGATCTTCCTTTTTTCAATTCCATCCCAGTTCGTTCACTACCCGTTTGGCTTGTGACACCACCTTAGCATATTTTGATGCCTTCTCTGTCACTGGATTTCATGTACTACCAACTTTCGTCATTCTGACCCCACCAGGGTCTGTCCTGAGAAAGGCCCAGCCCTCCTTTCTTGCTGTACCTGGCCCATGATCTCGGCAAGCTGTAGGGCTGACTTAGCCTGTAGTACAGCTTCTGTGGGTGTCCATTTACAGGCTTTTATTAATGCTGGTGCAAGACCTCTTATAGTTGTGTCCCAAGTATCTGAGAGGGTCAACTCCTGTCTTGCCTTAGAGCATTTAAACTCTTCCACAAGGTTTGAGAGTGGAAGATCGAGAATTCCATGCCCATAGAGGCTAATGTTGCTCAGACATTTTGGGACTCCTAACTATTTCCTCACAAAAGGAGCTCAAGGTCCCTGTTTAAATCCTGCTTAAGGTGTTTGACCTAATAACGGTCTGTGAGACTTGCATCATAGAATCTTCCAAGGCTTTTGATGGGTTTCTCTGATACAGTTGATATAGGCACGATGTCAATGAGAAACCTCAGGTTTAACATCTTTCCTTTAATGATGGAAATACTTCTAGATTTTGATGGCTTGATCTTCATTCTAGCCCAGGTGATGTTTTTATTAAGCTTCTCCAACAGGCATCTGGTGCATGGTGCCCTTGTAGTCAGTGTTGTTATATATCATCCATGAAAGCCCTAATAGGTGTCAACTAAGCTCCGGAGTCGTTTTCCACCTACCACTCATTTTAAAGTTCTTATGATCACTTCCATTGCCATGTTGAAAGCTAGTGGAGATATAGTGCAACTTGCCATAATACCTATTTTAAGTCTCTGCCATGTGGTGGTAAAGTCAGGTGTAGTGAAGCAGAACTGCAGGTCATGAAACTAGACCTTGATCAAACCTGTGATGGGCTCTGGTATTCAAAAAAAGTTGAAGGCCATCCAGATGATGCTGTGGGGAACTGAACCCAATGCATCTGCATGGCCTAGTAAGACAACATGCAGATCACTCTTCTCACTCGTGACAATTTGGATTTGGTGTCATGTTGGTGTGCTCCTGACATCCTGGTTGGGCTGATAATTCTCTTGCTTGTCTCATGATCTTCTTTACTTCCTTCTATTTAAGACGGCTCACATCCATTTGTTATTCTGGGTGCTAAATGGTGGTGCATTAAAGTCATTTTGTGAACTGCAATAGGCTTCCACATTCTTTAGTACTGCTCCTGCAATTGCAGTTCTTTCACTATACTAGTAATGGCAGTATTGTACTGTACCATGTCTACACTCATGAAGTTGATCAGCAATCATGTTTAACAGATACTGAGCCATAAAGAAGTACTTGGAATTTACTGATTTCCTTTTTTTCCCTAATTTTTTACACTTAATTGTTTTTCAGGCACATTTTAGTATTGTGTTAATATACAAATTAAACACAAAACACATGATCAATTTACACTACTCATAACACTACAGTACATCATACATTTAATCACCCCACATAACACTAATGTAAACTGGTGACAGGATGGGCACTCATCAATGCTCACCCACACCCAGCCCACCTTGTCTGATCCCATAGAAAAGTCAATGTACTGTAGTATAAATTGTTAAAAGTTACAACAGGAAGGCACCAGAATATCCCATGCAGCACAGCAGACTGCACATGGGGCCCAGCAGGCACACAGCTCAAGGTCACTGACCTGGCCTACATACTCCCCAGATCCCAATGCAATAAAGCACCCATGGGATGCTGGAAAAACAAGTCTAATCTATGGAGGCCCGATCCTGCAACCCACAGCACAAAGGATCTGTCACCAATGTCCTGGTGTCAGATACCATAGAACTATTTTTTTAATTAAGTAATTAATTTCTTTATTTATAACACCTTTGTCTAGAGTGTGTTATTCCACATAGATCACAGCAATCTATGCTATGCTCAGTATACTGTGTTTTACTATGGTGAAGTAAACTGGAGAATTTACTATAGTAACTGACTAAATACTATAGTAACCTGTAGTATTTACTACAGTAATTGATTACACATTTTAGTAAACTGTAGTATTTACTATAGTAATTGTTTACAAACTGTACTAAACTGTAGTATTTTCTACAGTAATCAATTATAAACGGTAGTAACTTATAATATTTGCTACCATATACTGTTACATTTTACTATAGTAAGGTTAGTAAATATTATAGTAAACCTTTACATAAAAGGGGCACAGCAGTGCTCAAACTATTTGACTTTAACTATTAAGTTGCTGTCTCAATGTTGTGACAAGTACAAGCCAGTGACACTAAAGTCCATTAAGAACAGTTAGCTAGTTTGCTAGTTTCCCTTAATTTGAATGGGTTGAATCCAAGCCCGAATTACTTGAAAACTAGACAGCTAATAAATAATGTCAACACAAAATGTCCTCTGCCTTTGTCATATGGATAAAAATGGATATAAATAAAGATAGCAAATATTATTGTATTTCTGTAAAAAGAGTCCATGGCTGTGAAAAGTATGAGAAACCCTGATGTATACAACTCTGCTGGAATTGCAAGAGCAACACTATTTCAAAAGATAACTACGACATACAGTAACACTCGACGCAAGATGCACATTGAATTGAAGCTGAAATTTTGTAACCATGTCTCTTTCCAAAACAGCCAACTTAACTGGGGAAAATGCTTATGCATCAGTTTTACATTTTTATTTGTAAAGAACTTTGCAAACTTGGAAATCCCTAGTCAATATTTTGATCTGTTTTTCATATGTTTAGATTAACATAAACCTTGGCCGAAGTCAAACAAATACATGGTCCTTCTAGAAGATCCAGTTGTACCTAATATTTATCTTTATAAGGTCGTAATGTTTGTTTCAGTATTTATAAAAAAGTTCTTTCTCATGATGCCATAGATTTCCTGAAGAGCATCTATGCACAACATGATTCTGCCACCTCCATGTTTCACAGACAGGATAGTATTTTTCAGCCTTATGGTTTTCTTTTAAACACAGGTCTTATGATTGTGGCCAAACACCAGAGAACACTTATACATCTTTAGGTAGGATTTTTTTATGCTGGTCCTGGAGTAGCTACTTCTTTAGTTTGTGTTTGTCTAATGCCTGATCAGATTGGGATCTGGGCAATCTCACAGCTCAGGCTTTGGGGAAATTCCAGTCTGGATTTTTCCCTTATAGCAGTCCAGAGATGAAACCCTTAGACATGCCAAGTCAAAGTAATGGATGGAGTATTGTTTCTCCTAGGTTTACTTTTATTATTAAAGAATAGGTTATATTGAATGACAGTAAAGAAGGGCATCTGGAGTAAAAAACCTGTGACAAATCAAATAAGCAAAACCAATCATCCACTGTGGCAGACCCTAACAGGAGCAGCTAAGAGATAAACAAAAATTACATATCAAGTAATGAAGAGATGACCCGGTTGGTCTCATAAAGCCACAGGTAATCACTTTTCCATGTGGCTCATCATAATCCTTTGGCAGGACATTTAGGTCAAGAAAAGTAATGACCCATCTAATGCGCCATTGTTATTTTCTGGCCATTCACAACAATGTTCATTGGTGGTGTGCAGCATGTTCAAATGTTACTTGAGTCAGAGTCATCAAACAGATGGTCTGTTTGATGACAGTGGTCTGTTAAAACAATTTAATCCAATATTGAGAAATATGATTTGGATGTTTCGGCACAATAAACCACAGAATTGGTGCTAATTCCCTTATTAGTTGCAGCTTGATACTGTAGGTCCCGAGAATAATAGGATCAGTTACATATGTTTTATATACAGTATGTTGACATAATTAAGCAGGGGGTGATGCTACTATACTGTATGTAGTGGAAGAAACATAGTTGAGGACCAGTTTATTTGGTTGACTCAGGAGAATAAGTGGTAACGTTCAGGCTGCACCTGTGGGCAATTCTCCTAATTAGATTTCTCTGTTTAAGTGAGGGCCAGAAAGGATATAAAGGAAAAAGCCACGAAAGAGAGGTGAGATGTTTGGAACTTCGTGTATTCGATTTTGAATTAAGTATCAGTTACATCGAAAAACGTTGGAGCTGTCCCATGCCTGTCATTTGTCTTTATTCACCAAGGGATGTCGCAAATCCCAGTTCAAGGGAGTGAATACCAATTCAAGCCACTGTATTGTAAAACCATACTTTGTAATTGGGCCTTTTAGGTAAAATAGGTTTGACACACCTGCTCTAAAGTCTCTGCCTAAAATGAAACTGAAAACAAATACTTGCTCAGCATTGCTCAGTAGAATCAGCATAGATATTTCCACCTTCTTCTTTTCCAGTTGAGGTAAAAGTATAGATTCTTGCCAGTCATCTCCCGCACATAGACGAGCAATCCTCATTAGCATTTAAGGTTGATATCAGAAGTTTACAGAAACTCATGAACAAGAATGTCACGGCATTATTAAGGTGGTTAAGGCATTGGACTATGGTTAGGAAGGTCCCAGGTTCAAATACCACAACTACAAAGTTGTCCCTGTTGGGCCTTTGAGCCCTCAACTGCTCAGATGTATGATGAGATAAAAATGTAAGTTGCTCTGAATAAGGGCATCTGCCAAATGCCTAAATATATTGGGCTTGCAATTAATTATTTTACTTAAGTTCTTTTTCTGGGGCACAACAATGGTACAACATACATATTTAATAGAGATAAACCCAAAGCAATTGGTGCACAGGTTTTAATTTATTTTGGGGTTTTCTGGAATCAACACAGGATAAAAAATATACAGTACAGGCTTAAAATATTTATAGCACACCTAATACTTAGCTAAATGTCCCTTAGCAAGCTTCAGCAGTTATTAGCAGATGTTTTTGATAAACATGATCCAGTTTCTGGCAGATATCTGGTTGGATATTTGACTACCTTTTGGCAGAATTGGTAGTTAAATAAATGTGTTGGTTTCTTGGAACAAATCCAACTTTTAAGTCCAGTACAAAAATTTTTCAGTTGGATTCATGTTCCAAAAGATATCCTACTTAATCCATTCAATGCCTTAATATGTGTTTGGGGATATTCCCCCCAATGAACAACGCTACCGTCATCATATTTACCAGTTGGTACAGTGTGCTTGCAGTTAAATACTTCACCTTTACTTCTCCAAATATACCTCTGGCAAAAAATAAATAAATAAAACCTTCCTCCAGAAAGCTTTTCTTTGTCCATCTAGTCAGCTGCTTCCATGCCAATCCATTGCAGGGCACAGACACACACTACGGGCAATTTGGGAACGCCAATTAGCCTAATCAGCATGTCTTTGGACTGTGGGAGGAAACCCACCAAGCACGGGGACAACATGCAAACTCCATGCACACAAAGACAGGAAACAAGCCTGGCCGGGAATCGAACCCAGACCCTGGAGGTACAAGGCGACAGTGCTAACCACTACATCACCGTGACGCCTCAAGGGGATTCATTTGACTAGAAAATAAATTTGACTGTAGACACTGACACTGACGTTCAGCTTCCAGGTCACTACAGACATGCTCATTCCTGGTTTGTTATTGACCATTTGAACCATTTTAGTCTATCCTACAGTTGATAAGTTGGGTCATCTTCCAGACCTTGGCTAAGTGGATAACACCTCTTAAAACTTACATACAATTTTTCAACCTAATCTTGCAATCTGTAGCTGTTCAGAAATGGCTTCCAGAGCCAAAGTGAGTTTATCATTCTCTTTCTTAGATCTGCTTGGACTTTTTCATTGCAACGAATGTTTGTCAATCTTATGAGTGCACAACTTATACTGTATGTTTACACAAATAAGCTACCATCTGCAGTCATTCATAATCACTAACAGGAAATTGGGAGGCCTAGGGCTTGCCATATTACCTCAATGTTAAAAAAAAAAAATCCAACTTATTCACCAGAGTTGACATTTTTAAGGGAGCTATCTATGTTTTGCTCAACCATGGTAAGGCTGTATGAAAATAAGTCACCGTTAACATACAGTACCATCATGTCCTGTTCAATTTCCTCATACGCATCAGCCAGACGATCCTCCCTGAAGTCAGTAGCTTTGTCGGCACCACGGTAACGCTCCGCCCACTCCTCCCACTGCTCCTCAGACAGATCACGATAAGCCAGCACAAGTGTGCGTAAACCATCGCAAGCATATTCCTATTAACAAACCCACAGAGAAACCTACACAGTTAATGACAAGTCCTAAAACAGTAAAAGCAGTGGGATGAAGTAATTTTATTTTGGGAATAAATTCTGAGCTACTGTATAAACCAAAGGTGGGAAGTAACGAATTACATTTACTCGCGTTACTGTAATTGAGTAGTTCTTTGTGTACTTCTACCTTTTAAAGTAGTTTTTAAAATCTGTAATTTTACTTTTACTTAAATATGTTTTGTTTTAAGTATTGTACTTTGCTATATTTGAAATCATATTCGCTACTGAGGAAAAAATAAATGAATGAAAATGAAAAATAATAAAAATAATGCAACAGGGAAGGAAAAAAAAAATGCACCCCAGAAACCACTGCACTGATTGATGGGCGTGGAGAACAAACACGCTAAATTCACAAGAACGATGGAGACGGACAAAACAGATGCCACTGATGCAGACACAGCTAAAAGTGAAATGGCAACAAATTCTTATCAAGCAAACCCCTGGTCATTGTAACGGCCACTACTATGTTGTATACCACATTATGTACAGTACTTTTAAGAGTTGCCGCCCCTCCCCCAGTGTGTGCCTTGCGGAGGTGTGTGTCTGAGAAGGAGAGAACGGAGTAGGAGCTCAGGTGTGCTGCTCACCCCCGAAATGCTCTATTCTTTTATCCTTTTCTTTACTTTTACTTTATGTATTATAATTTTGTGACGCTGAAAGAGGCCGATAAAGGTTTTGTGCTGAACGTTATGCTTGGCTCTGATCTCTTTTTTCCTTCGGCTATCCGGCGCAAAGCGTCACACAGTATTTAAGCGACCACTTTGATTTCAAGCACAAGATAGGCAACAGCTTTATTATACAAAGGTGTTCCTTCAATTAAAATTAACTAGTTTGCGATTTATATCCCCTTGTCTTTTTTTGAACTACATTAGAATCCCCCATCCCACCCCCTCTGTTAAAAAAATAACTCGTTAAACTTTTACTCTGAGTAAATTTTTAATTAGCTACTTTTTGCTTTTACTTGAGTGGATTTTTATAATGGTAACTTTATTTGTATTTCAGTAAAATTTCACTGAAATAACAGTACTTTTACTTGAGTACAAATTTTTATTACTCTTTCCACCTCTGGTATAAACTAACAGTGAAGAGATCCACGTGGAGTAGCAGACACTAACCTTCAGAATAAGCCCACTAGATGGCAGAGTTTAACCACTAACTATTAAAAAAAACTGTGGCTTTCTTCCAAGTTAAAAAAAAAAAGGAAATGAAACTCATTACCCAATGCTGTTTTTTGTACTAACTTGTAGTAGAAACAAACAGCAGCAAACTGTGAATTGATATTCTTTGGTTACTTTGAATATAGATAGCAGAATATATTCAACTTTTCAGACGTACGAATAAAGAAGGGAAACAAACAAGAATGCTCACATTTAGGTGGTCTGACGTCATATTCATCAGCTCATGGTTGGAAGAGTGAAGTCTCTCAAATAGCACTGTGTCTGCTCCTTTACAGTACAGACGAATATGGCCTCCGGGAGTTCGCACTAAAACACACACACACACACACACACACACACACACACACACTCTTACACATACAAGTTTACTGTGCATATCATCAAGTATTTATTTGTACCCTTTAATTGAAATTTTGCAACAATATATTGTGTAACACTGCTGGAATATTACACTAGTTGTGATTTAACCCAACATTTGCTCTTATATATGGAAAATGGTCTTAGATTACACTTTCATTTGAAAGCACTTGTGCACTGTGTATGTAAATCTAGGAACGCATGGTACAAGGGTGAGTCTCAAATTGTCCACACTGTGGCTATAGATTTTATTTTAATTAACTTTTAAATTCAATTAAATTTTATTCAACAATTGTCATTGTCGCAAACCAGCTTTACACAAGCAAAGGAGTTATGGAAGTTTGTATTAAAAACATTAAAAAATGTTTTAGGCTGAGCTGTGATCCACAAATACATCGCTGTCTTCACTACTTCATCAGGGGACCCAACATTTAAAATTCCCATAGAACAAGATCAGGACTATAGGGAGGATGCTTTAACACTTAAAACTTTAACAGAAGTTTTGTGCCAACAGTGTGCGCAGAAGTGTGCAGACGTACATTGCCATGCAAGACCTTGCATAGCAGTCCTCTGTGTTTAATCCGGAGTTTAGGCTTTTCAAGATGCGTCTCACTGTAACAAGCAGCGTTAACTGTTGAACCTTTTGTCTGGTAATGTTCCAATACAGGTCTTTGAGAATCCCAGATAACTGTAAGCATCGATTTTCCAGATGATGGGTGACTTTAAAGTGTTTGTGTTTTCACCTACTGTAATAATGTAAAATGTCCTCAGTTTCATAATGCTTTTGTAATTAACATAAACTTAATTGCCTTTGTAAGGCAGCACTCACTTTATTCTGAGCTCCTGGAATGTCCATTACTTCACCTATATATAAAAAATGCAGTAAAGACATTTTACTATATGGAAGCATTTGCCTTCTGATAAATTAAGTGACAACATAAAGCAATTTAGGGCTTTAATAATTTGTTATTACCTGATTTAAATATTTCTGAAGGTACTATACTGTGAACATTTTGACTGTGTGTTGTGGTTTAACGGAACATGAAGCGAGACATTAATTAATATATCTGCGAGACATTATTACTTTATTACACTTCTCTACACTTCACTTCTCATTATTACACTTCTCTATATTTAAATGTATTGACTTATACCCTGTAAAATGGGTGATGGGTGAATGGCTGATGGGTGACTTTTGAACTTTTTCTTAGTCCGTGATTGAGGATGCTTCCGTTTCATACTCTGCCGTTTACTCTCAGACTCGTAGTGATGAATCCATGTCTCATCACCAGTAATCATTCTCTTTAAGAAACTTTCACCTTCCTTAGAGTATCGGTCCAAATTTTGTTTGTAGACCTCCAGACGCTTCTGTTTATGCTCTTCCGTGAGTTGTTTCAGCACCAGGTAAATCACTGCACGCTGCTCTTCTTTCATGTAAATTCCAAGTTGGGCATCCATTTTTGGAGACAGTAGCAATGAAGGGAAAATACTGATAAGACAGTGCGCCCAACAGTTTTAACATAACCATAGTGCGAATGATTTTTGACTCACCCTGGAACATACAGTATATGCAAATTATGCATGTGTATTTTTGCAAATACCATACCTATGACTGACATTCTCTTGCGGATGTTGTTGAAGTCCAGGATGGCAAGGAGTGTGTATGTGACGGCTTTGCCCAGTTCCTGCGTAGTGATTGTGCCAGGTGTACGAGAACAGAACACAAAGCCAAAATTGCGTGCTGCTGTCACCAACGCACCCTCGTCAGGGGACTGAGCCTTATACACCAGCTCTCCTAAAAAGAGGAGAATGAGTGGCAGATAAATTTGAGAAAACAAAAGAAACATAATGAGTTAGATTCAGTATAACTGCATTACTGTCTGCAATCTCCTGGGCCATTTCCCTCTAATTTCATTATAAAAAGAATAATTGTGTTTTTTTACTGATTATTAACCAATTTAGGTTACATGGTCTAGAAGTATAGAATTGTCATTCTGGATCATAAAGTGTATAACACTCAAACTTAATAGCTACAACCTGTCCACAAAAGGATTTTAGGGCTTCTCTTCATTAGAACAATAGAAATGAAAGAACGGTAGCCAAATGCAAGTCATGCTCTAAAACGTATTAACAAAGAGCCAGGCCTGGATTTTTGAGTAATTACCTTCATTTTTCTCCTCACTCATGACCGTGTGACAAAGAGACAGCAGGCGAAAAAACTCGTGCACTGTTGGCTCCCCGACCTTCACGGCTTCCACCAGAGATGAGTCGTAGAACCGAAAATCCTGGTCCGCCAGCGAGTTCCATGTGCTGAAATCCAAAGGCTGGACCCTCTGAAAAAGAGCCATTATATCACAAGACATAGATAAAGTATAAATCTTATTAGCCTTTAAAGTTTATTGTCATGGTCGTCCCCAAAGAAAGCAAACCACATCTATAATATTAGAACAAGTGTTTCTCACTTGTAGAACATAGCACGTCAGCACACATCTAAAGTTAGTCTGCCGACCAACAGTATAAAAGACAGCAAGAAAGCATTTCACCCAGAACTAAATTTTACGTGCCAAAATGTCATGTGTGTGACTATAATGTCTGAAGATAAAAGATCAAATACATATACCATGTTTAACATCATTTTAGTGTTTGTGTTTTCACCTACTGTAATAATGTAAAATGTCCTCAGTTTAATAATGCTTTTGTAATAACATAAACTTAATTGCCTTTGTAAGGCAGCACTTACTTTATTCTGAGCTCCTGGAATGTCCATTACTTCACCTATATATAAAAAATGCAGTAAAGACATTTTACTATATGGAAGCATTTGCCTTCTGATAAATTAAGTGACAACATAAAGCAATTTAGGGCTTTAATAATTTGTTATTACCTGATTTAAATATTTCTGAAGGTACTATACTGTGAACATTTTGACTGTGTGTGTTGTGGTTTAACTGAACATGAAGTGAGACATTAATTAATATGTCTGCAATACATTATTAGTTTATTACACTTCTCCGCACTTATTATTACACTTCTCTATATTTCAGTGTAATGACTTATACCCTGTAAAATATTGTCAGTTAACTATCAGTTATTGTGTTACACCGGTAATCAGTGTACCTTATATTTGGCACTACTACTGTATGATAGAATCTGCTGTGACAGGAAACATGAACAGTGTGTTGTTTGTGCGTCTTACCGTATGTATTTCCATTGATGGAGCACTTGTTGAAGGTCATGATGTTCTGAGTGAGGGTGCCAGTCTTGTCACTGAAAATATACTCCACCTGACCCAGTTCTTCGTTTAGTGTCGTACTCCGAGCCTCTGCTGCTGTATTACTACGACTACAGAACATCCGCCGGTCCCAGTTAATGAAGTAACTGTGACCCAACCGAATCACTTCCACACTGGCAAAGGATGGAAAAAGGAAAGTTTTTTCTAATAATTTTATTTCATTACATTTCATTCATTTTACAAAACATACAATGCCAACACACAAAATAAGCAAAGCAGTCCCTCACAGCACACGTGTCTGGCCGATGTGTATATATATGCCCTATAGTATACAGTATATATCAAGTTACGTCATATGAAATGTAGCTTGGAGAGTGTTTACTCTTCATCTTATTTTTTTAACCCTCTTTCACCGTCTACTCTACATCATCCTTGCAGATAATATTTTACATCAGGCAGTCCCAGTTCCCTGGGCGAGGTTCAAACGTGTGCGAGATTCAAACCCTGTGCCTCCAAATAGCAACCCAGAGCCTTAACCACCTGAGGCATCACTACCTGCATCCCATGTCCATGTGTACAGATGGAATGAAGAAAAATGATTCAGGTTAAGAAACTTTAAAGTTTGACTTAATGCAGAAACACCAAGAGTCATCCTAAAAAAAGAAAAGATTTCTCTATAAAAATTATTGCTGGCTGATAGATCGATCTAGATAAGATCCAGGCATCCAAAGACTAAGGCCCTTAACATGGTCTGAAACATAGTTCATAGCCACTCAAGGCCAGTTATGTTGCATGTTGCTGTGTTTGTATGTCATCTGAAAAATCCTAACATGACGCAAGCACGAGCTGCAGTCTCAGAGTTGTTGCTGATAGGGGTGTTATAGCGTGAAACAACAACTCTTCTTCAGAGGCACTCCATCCTTATGGATGGTGAGAACCGAAGTTCAGAATGATGAAATTCAGTTCAACAATCAAGTTTCTTATGCCCATACAAGCATCACAAGGGGAAGTGGGACGTTCCACTGTAAAGGGTCCGTGAGAGTGGTGTGGATGGAAAGTGAAAGGGCAAAAAATTAGGCTAAGAAAGGGCTAAAAAGAAAAAAGAAAGGGCTATTTGTGGATGTCAGTATTTTTTTACTTGGATTGTATTGCTTTGATTAAAAGTCCAATTTTTGTGCCGGTTTTATTTAGACTGTATGCATATAAATCAGAATTAAATGTTACATTTCTAGTAACATGGGGCCTGTCAAAATTTGTTTAGCTCCCCATATTTCGGCACACTTGTGAACCACAGATTAAATGCAATGTTTAACTAGGAAATAAAATGTAACTGTCTGTGTATGACAATATTTTGTCCCAAACCTATAACTGAAAAACTCAGTTTTTTGCACATGCATAAATTATATTTTCACTCGCTCCAACTCTCTCTCTCACACACAAACACACTTTGTGTGGCCAGGGTTACCTAATCACACCAACAAAATCCTCAAAACTCATTCTGCATCCCAGTTATATATGCACATACACTGTTTACATAAACATATTTACATAAAAAACATGTAATAAAAGGGATTGCAAAATTATATGTTCTTCCTTTTTCGGTGATCTAATACACAAAACATAACCAAAAATCGTGATACGATCTGAAAAGTCAGTTTTTTGATCCATTCAGCATAGAACAACAAAAATAAAAATAAATGCTTGATGGAAAAAAGAACTACTACTTTGAAAAAGAAAAACTACTTTGTGAGAATGATTGCATAATCACGTGTGGAGCACTGGTGTTTAAAGAAGTATATGGATACAAGGGGAAAAAAATATTACTAGTAGTAGCTGACAAATGATCAGATAATTTAATTGTTTTCCATGTTAACCAAATCCTGTCTAAATAGGGTTTTTAAAAAATCTAATTCTAAGATTTCAAAAAAGCTTACAACACTGGTTTCTCCAACCCTCCATGCCTTATTATATTGGTTTACCTTACATACAGGGAGATTGGCACCACAGTGTTAAGAATGATGACATAGGACCAGAAAGAAAGGAAGGCAGAGAAGAGGAAGTTGTCAACGGGAGGGTCCCATGGAAGATAGATTTGAAAAAGAGACCCCACTTCTCGCTCCCACACTGCATTTCCAATGGCCAGTATTATCCCCATACACACCAGGAAACCAAAAATCTGATGGGGAGGACAGAGCAATAAAAGGAAAGAGATTGAGAGAGAGAGAGAGAGAGACACACACAATTTGAAGACAGCATATAGCAGATATTGTATAATCAAGACCTGTATATGTCATGTACACAAGTAGATAAATTCTTTCATACCCACAGAACCAGTGTGTTCATAAGGCGGTCTATGCTTGTCCTTTTGAACTTTGTGCGCCCACTGTTCTGCATCAGCTTGGTGTCTGGGCCTATGGGAGTGGACTCATTGATGATCAAGGGTTACAGTATCACTTTTTAAAAGAGGGTCACTCACAAACACACACATACCTGCGAATATAACAAGACCGTAGCAGCTCTCAGTGTTGCGTAGGACGCAGCCCCTTAGCAGCATGTTTTGATTGGTCAGAGTATACTTACACTCCTTCCAGTAAAGAGTCCCACAGAACCGATCTAACTTATTATTGGGAGGCTCACACACCACCTCTCCTGCCAAGAGACATCACAATGTTAGGAGCAGGGATAGGTCAACCAACAAACATTTAACACCTTTCTTTTACCACTAAACAAAACACAGCCAAAAAAAACTACCATAGGAAACATAGTGGATGTGGCTATAACAGAACCAAGCACTACTGCCCTGAAACCTACGCCAGGGAGACACAAAGCTACATATGCACCATACAATATGGGAACAGGCATCCTCATGTCTTGTTGCTGGTTTTGTGTCTTTATACCTCAATAAATATTCATATTTTCACAATCAGAAAGACTACAGTATTATAAACCTATAGATACAAGCTGCTCATACCCACAAACCAAATGTGATCTCACCAAAGTACAACAATCTAACACATCTCAAGTTGCATGTAAATCAGCAACATAATAAAGTTCTATAGTTGTTTCATACTGTGTGGGCATTTTATATAATATATAAAACCTTACATCTTTTAAACTACAAGAAAGTCTACAAGGGTAACCAACACACACATTACAATTAAACACTTTCATACCATCAAATTGAGCCAGCTTAGTAGGGTCTGCTAGTTCTGAAGTAACAGACAGAGACTGACGCACTTTCATGTTCGTCTCACTGTAACACACACACACACACACACACA
>JAQMYL010000033.1:8972261-8992190 GCA_030014365.1 Clarias pachynema | reverse complement strand
CACACACACACACACACACACACACACACACACACACACACACACACACACACACACACACACACACACAAATACATTATGACCAAGACTGTCACAGTTCATAAGAATATGGCTAAGATGTGATAAAGACATCTGAAATTGTTACATCACTAGCCAAGCAACTACCTGGATAATCTATTAAACATTTGTCCTGTGTGTTTTCTTTTTTATGTTGTACCCAATACTGGTTTATAATCTTTCCCAACCATTTGCATTAGCACCTAATTGATTAATATATTAAATAATTTTTATCTCTTCTTTAATGTGATCTTAACCCTCAATAGAGTTTTAGCTACTCACTATTTTTAGTCTCTGACCTACTGAACTAGAAGGAGGATGTGGTTTTTTTATAGCGACAACAATGCACATCTGCAAGTCGTTCTAAAGAAGCACATCTGCCAAATACTGTAAGTGTAAATAACATAGGCTGCTGTGGGTTTTTTTATTTTTTTTGACAATGTGATGCAATGTACTAAAAATTACCATATGTGAACGAACACAGCAATGCTTTTATGAAACACCTCAAAGGACAAAGTCTTACCCATCAAGTTCTGCAGTCTCGATGTAACACAAACCATGCGGCTCAGTGCTAGATAACAGGAGCAGGTCTGCCTGTAACACATATGCACATTTCATCATCACTACTCAGACATACTGTACAACACAGCCACACAATTAAAACATACAAAACAGTCTGCAAGTTACAGCACAGGAAGTGAACTAGAGTAACTCTAAAAGTCCTCACAGTCAACGGTGCACCTTCACATATATCAGATCTGTTCATTTTGACAACCTGTCAAGGACACTTTATCAAAAAGTCAGTTACTGATAGCACCAATTACAGTACCATGCACACATTATCATTTAATTAAATGTTTTGAATTAACTTTTATCAAGTTGAGAGCATGGTCATGTCATTAGACAGAGTCAGGAAGGATGTCTTACAGCCACAAACTGGTTGTTGTCCAGTTTGATGATGTCCCCTACTCTCACATTCATCCACCTCTCCTTCTGAAGACTGTAAAAAGACAGCAAAGGATTTGATGTAAGAAGAGGCCATACTACATGTTATCATATAATAATGAATATTTAGAAATGTGTAAATTATGTTTATTTCTCCATGGATGTTAAGACTCACATGCCATTGATGAGAACCCGAGACTGGCGGTTATTCACCTGGTTATCGCTCTTGTGGCGAAACTACAGCAGAGGAAAAACAGGTCTTAGTGTTTCATCGTGGTCAGTGTTAATGGGTTTTTATAGGGCTTTATCTGTAGTGGGGGGTTTGCCATAGGATCCAAAAAAACATGCATTTTATCTGATAAAAGGGACTGAAGGCTGATTCATAATTCTGTAAAGATGTACAGAAAGCTTTGGACACACCTTCTAATCCAATGGTCTTTCCTGAGTTCTATGCCTTTCTACATTATAAAACAATACTGAAGGCATCCAAAATATGCAATAATCTCTTTTAAACAGTTGATATTGAGATGTGTCTGCGACATATGCTCTGTAAAGCCTTCATAATGGCTCTAATCTGAGGTGCTATAAATTGGTGATTTTTGATGCTAGTGACCCTAAATGAACTTCTCTGCAGCAGAGGTAAACTTTGGTCTTGCTTTCCTGGGATAGTCCTCAGTGACAGAGACACTTTCATCATGGCGCTTGATGGGTTTTTCAAATGCACCTGGCAATACTTTTCGTTCAAGAACTGTCCCAGAGCAGCTGATCTTCTTGTCTTATCACTTAATAAAAACACATTTATTTAGAAAGTCTGTCCAAACTTTTGAACGGTATTAATATACACTATCTGTATGACCATCTTTAGCTTTGATTATAATGTGGTGGCCAGCTGATGTGTGTAAATGATTCCTCGTGTTCACAGAACCACTCTTTGGCAATTTGAGTCCCGGAACATATTCGTGCCATCAGAGTGAAAAACTCTATTGAAGCAACCCCAGATCATAACACTGCCTCCAAAGGCTTGTACAGTAGGCAATATACATATGGGTTAATCTCTTAATGCAGTTCTTTTCTTACCCTGAGGCACCCAACACTCAGAAATAGCGTCAATCTGAACTCCTCTGTCTGAAAAATTATCATGGGAGTCCAATAATAGTAAATTGAATATTTAGTCTCACTAACCATTGGTTTTCTTGGAGCCATACAGCTGTTTAGTTTCTGTGTGTTCTTGTTCCTTTGTGCATGTGGAAATGCTTCTACTTCCACTTTTAAACATGGACGTGATACTGATAATACATATTTTCCCAATCGCACCTTTTTTTCCGTGAAATTGCTGGTTCAGCAAAATCCCTCCAGCGTTTAATAATGTGTTGGACGGTTCTTAACTTATTCTAGTAATTTTAATCAATCTCCTCCCTTGTTCTGCTTGCTTGACGCAGGCCAATAATTTGACCTTTCTGAAATGTGACTTTTTTACACAGGCAGTGTATGTTTGATATGACAGAAAGAGAAAGCCACAGCAGTACCAACCTCAAAACTCCTTACTACTGTACATATTGTGTAAACGGCAATACACTCACATAATCATCAGTGGCATCTTTAACTGCAGTGATGCTCAGCACCAGTACTAAAGGCACTATGGTGGTGAACCAGGACAAAGAGGAGATCTGAGGAATCAACTGAAAGAAACACAAAACAGTTTATAACATATAACATAACTTGTGTCACGGATGTTCCACAAAATTAACAGTGTTGCCGTATCATGCATTAATAAATTTTGGCAAATTATTGTGGAATAATCAGAATAACACACTGTTCATTATGGTATATGAAAACAATAGTGCTTCCTGACAGACCACATCATACATTACTTAAAACAATAAACCTGATGTTACCTGGAGAATAAGAAGAAACAGGAAGTAGGTATTGGCAACTTCCTGGAACTGCTCAAAGAGGTTGACTGGCAGGAAAGTAATGATGTTGTACTTTGAGGTTGTGATGCAGTTATTCTGGGTAGACAATGAGCGTGAGATTTAATGGGTCACATTATCAAATAAAAAATTTGGCCAATCACACAGAGAGAACATTATATTTAGAAACACTGATGATGAAGGCGGTGAATATAGGCAGGTGTGTAGATGTTGGACTTTCTTACCGCATACTGAAACTTCTCATTGTACTCCCTGTCATTGGCTCGAACTCTTCTTTCCTCTTCTATGAAAGAAAACATATGTGCTTGAAAATTAGAAAATTTAAAGAATCATTATTTATATTTAGATTGTCAGAAGCCTGAAGAGGAAAAATATAGTAATATTTACTGCTATTCTGGCTGCTAAATGCAAAATGCTTATATTGCATGTCCTAATTTTACAAAGTGATTTTCTAAAGTATATGATTATCATTGGTCTGGAAATAACTTTTTACTGTATACTTTTTACTGTATACACTACCAGTCAAATGTTTGGACATACCTTCTAATTCAGTGGTCTTTCCTGAGTTAAATTTTTTGCACACTGTAAAACAATGTGAACTGAATGTATTTGACCTTCAGATTTTGTTTGAAAATTAGACAAGCTGTATTTTTATCCAACGAACACATTGTATAATAGATATTACTTACACATGGGCTAAAGCGTCCAATCATGTTTTTCTTTTGTCTATGTTTGCATAACAATGTCTTCAAGTGCCATAAATTAAAATTAAAATGATAAAGATTTTTTTTTATTTTTTTAGATTTTTAAACTGTCAGCAGCATATTGCATTAACTACATGTAAACCAGAATATTACCTGGTTTTGCCACTGCGTGTGACTGCTAGAAATATGTTCATGATGGTCACATACGTACAGTATCTGGCAACTGCTGTGACACACTTTTTTGTTGTGCTACAGGTTATTGTCATGCGTTATCAAACCCTTGTGATCTAACACACCCACACAGTTCTCGTTAGATAGAAGAAACGTTATCTAGCTTTACTGAGAATTATGTAAACTATAGTTAGTGATTATACAAATTATACTGTGCAAAAGTCTTAGGAACCCTGTGTTTTTTTTTTTTTTTGTACAAACTTTGTTATACATATTCAGTAGAAAAAAAAAACATTTCTGATTTCCAAACATAATTATTCCAGCAAAAATATTATTATATATTCTCATATATTATCATATCTGTATATTATCATATCTGTAAGCCAGAAAAGAAAGTAAAATATTATGTGGAAGACTACTTTTCAGATGAAAAAAAAAAAAAAAGTTTCTGGGTTTTGCATGCATGAAAAAAGAAACAAGGATGACAAAGTCCACAGAAAGACTGTGACTGGTTCTGCAGGATGTTCAATAAAATTAAGCAGCTCATTTCCTTATAAAACTGCAAAAATTGTACCCGAGACATCTGTGCTCAACAGCAGTTATTTGCATGTTTAATAAGACATTTGCGCAGTACTATATATTTCTTAAATCTACCACTGGTAAATTCTTATTTAATAACAAATCATCTGAAATAGTGTTCCCAAAGGATTTAAACACACAATAGTTCAACACAATAATTCATTTAACAACAATGAACAATCGTCTTATTTCATTGGTGATTATTTTTCTTTTAAACATAACAGAAACCAGGCACGGGTGGCCAAAAAAAAAAAATCTCAACGTGTTTGGTGCATGCACCAGTGAGTGGGCGTGTAGTATGTCATGTCTTGACCTGAATCACCTACTAGACTTAAATCACTACTAACAGATGTCTTGTGGCTACGCATATACAGGACACATTTACAGTTACAGCTACTGATTCTGATGAAATAGAAACTCCAGCTTTCCTCAATGGACCAGGTGCACCATGTGGTCAGTTTTACATGTGGTTGGTTATACGCAACTGCTTTATGCACCATTGAACGGGAAATTGCTCAGAGTGGTTTATAGAGGATGGATATTATTTAACAGTAGTATGGTAAAGTGACTGCTGTATAGAGAACAGAATCTGGCAGCTACACACCACCTGTTAATTTCACTTCTTTTAATGTGAGAACTTTCAGATTCTCTTTCCTGTTTTTTTTTTTTTTTTTTTGCTTAAAAAAAAAAAACTATCTCACTGTTATACAATCCACACTCATACAAACCTACTTGTGCAATATCTAGTCCTAACATATCCATTTTAGGATTCTAGTTTCAAATTTCAGTAGCGTTTTAACGGCGACACTATCAGGTTGATTTACATTTCCAAGTAGCATGTACAGTAGTGTGTGTGATGGGGTGAGTGTGTGTGTGCTTGTGCTCTGTGATGAGTACCCTGCCTTGTGCCCTACGGTCCCTAATATTGGCTCCAGGCACCCTTTTAACCTACAAAGGATATGCATTATAATAATTAAAAGAATAAATTTCAGTATACCAGGATCAACAGGTCAGCAAACAAACCAGATTAAACTTAAACCATGGCTTAAAGCCGACAAGGTCACCTCCAAAAATAAACATGTTATTGTGTGGAGGTGTATTTAAACAACTGACCAAATGTTACACCAGATGAGTGCATCAAAAAAGACCAAATGCATGCATGCACAAACTTTAGCTGCCTCCGCTTTCCTCACACATCGACTGGTCCTGCACTCTCTACATTACTCACACCCTCTGTGGTTTCCTGTTAAAAGGCCATTCTGTGCTGTGATCTCTGTTACGCTGACAAAACACTCACATAGTGCTACAGTCCGTCAGCGCTCTTTTAAATTTTCTTTGCATGCAACATTTGTTTGGCACAAAAAAGTGACAAAAAGAACTATAAACTAATTCTCACAAAACAAAAGAGAAAGAGTTTACCAGGTATCTATTGGCTATTGGCTGTAGATGACAAATGGCAAGATTCAAAGTTAAGCTCATTCAGCGAGGAATTTAAACCAAAATTATGCAAATTCAGACTATAGATTTACCATGCTACTTGAATATTGCGTATTGGAAAGTGGTTGCTGAAAACTTTGACCTTGCATGATATTAGCTTGAGTAAAAAACAGCATTATATCCAGTTTCATTGTTTCAGAGTTTGATGTAATTATGATATGTCATGCTAAAATGTATGTTTTGGGGTGTAAATTTCGTAATCCATTCACAGCTAATATTAAATACAAATATGACACCATTGCTTAATTAACTGAAAATCAGTCAAGACTAGAAAGTTGGTCTATCTATGAAGAAAAATAAAATAACATACAGCCATGTACAGTATGATTGCATATTATAATAAATGTTGTTGGAATTCAGACAGACACAGTTCTGGAAATAAGTGCTTGCTTTTGTCACATTTTGCATCTAGTCCTGCTGGTTATGTGTGCGTGGGTCATTGTCCTGACTCATCTCTTCCTGTTCATCCACTTGCCGGACTTGGTGTCCTCTCCCCTTAGCATCCTTCTCTCCATCTCCGATATTTTACTATCAGTTGCAATGACTTGTACAAATCACAAAAGTGGAATTTTGCTCAGGACTGCATCATGGGTAACATAACAGATAACAGAAGTAGTCACGTTATTCAATATGAAAGTAACTACATTAGTAAGCCTTGGGGCTTTTTTTTTTCAGTACTGTGGAACGGTCAATATGACTAGCTAGCACTAGAGCCTAGCTTATGTAAACTTATGAAGAGGAGCAGATTTGAGGTGAACAGTATGTACATGTATGCCCTAATCTATAATTAAAAATAAAAAACAATTTCTGATGCATGAACCCCATAAAAAAAAACTCACATGACAAGTACCCTATATTTGAGATAATGGTAATTTTACAAACTTTTTTTATGACTTCATTATATTAAGTCAGTTCTGATTTCCACACCATCATCACACCAATTATTGACTTTGTATCATTAATTACTGTTTACTGCTTTTTATAGTTTTTTTTTTTGATGTAGAAACCTTTTTTTTTAACACATCCTATCTCTATAGCATGTGTCTTACTGTATATCTAAACTTAAAAAAATCCTTTTTAGGAAGATTTCAATTAGACTAATGCTTAAACTATAGCATACAGTTTACATAGCCATGCAATCCACATTGAATCACTTGTTAGTCATGCTAAAGGAATATGTGACTTCAGCAAATTGGTCATCTTGATGACAAAGTGCCGCACATGACTTGGTCACTTTTGCTAACCCAGTAACTTTTACTAGTCTCAGTTAATATGAATCAGACAAACTGGTGTTTGTATCTTATTGAGTCAGCAATTTTCATTTATCTGTGATTCATCCAGAGAGACACAAGTGGTCAGTGAACGCATGGATAATTTGTAAAAAAAAGTGAAGTAATCAGAGTGTTGTTGGTGTGACATTATGACTCCACAGTTCAAGAGAGTGGTTAATACTGACAAAAATCAATGGATTGATGATGTAATGCTGGAAGAAGCGAGTCACATACTGTAATAGGCATCATGTACAAGGTCAGGGGTAACGCAAAACGCAAAAGTGAGATGGCGAGAGTGATGAAAAGTGAGTGCGAGAGAGACAGAGCGAGAGAGAGAGAGAGAGAGAGAGAGAGAGGAAGAGCATGATTTTTTTTCTCTAATGAAAATGATATATATATATATATGTATATATATATATATATATATATATATATATAAATATATATATCTCAAAGTCTAATTTTGCAATCATTTTACACACATTGTATAGAGACAGAAATAAAAAGATTTTAAAAATCTGACGAAATAATATAAAAATGCATAAAGAATACAAATAACAACTTCATTAAGTTTATTTTACCTGTCTGTCTTATCTTTGCTGATGTCCATGTCAGTAGAGAAATGTTCAGAAACAACTTTCCTGGGAAGTCTTTAGGAATAGTCATTTTGAGCTTCCTTCAAAGATTCCTTCACGGTTTTATTACATTATTGTCATAAATCAGTCACCTGATGAGACGATGTTGAGAGGTTGATATATACAGAATAAACCAGAGTAAGCACTCAAAAGCAGAGCAGGAACAGCAACCCTGTCTGAGTGACAGTATCAAGGTCTTCACTGCTGTTTTTGCCGCATTAGCGAAGGTCACTCGGCTTGACGATACTGTCTCGGTTAACAGCAAATAAGGTTAATGCAGACAATTTAACATTAACTGTGACTTTCCCGAATCAAATGATCTGTCTAAGGTACCATTTGATCTCCCATATAAAGAAGGTACTAACTCTCCCTTTACAAAGCACTTATTGATTTATACAGAAGAAAAACAACCTGATTTTAAGTCAACTGGCAGCTCAAATGACACTCACGCTTGCCTTTCTCAAGTCACAGAACAGCACCCCCGGACTGTTTTTAATGCACCATACTGTTTATAGATGACATAATCAGTTCACGTTCTGATTCGCTGTGGGACTAGCCAATAGGAAATAGCTGATGAGGTTGCCAGGGCAACTAGCAGTGTAAACGTGGGAAGGCTTTACTTGCTCCAGAGGCAGTGCAGTATGCACCCGAGGCTTTTGGATTCACAGCTATGATAGAGGATGCAGGTTATTTACCCTGTTGTGTAGAGAAATGCACTTGTGTTTGTTTGTGCCTGCTAAATACAATTAACTGATTCAGCTCCCTCACACAGACGAACATGGTAGGCATGTCTTTCATCTTTCACATATACTGTACAAGAAGCAACTTAAGCTCAAGTTTCCCCTCATGCGCATGCATTTGAGGTAGGATTGTGCAAAAGTAAAGAGAACAATAAATAGAGTGACTGCATGTCAATTCAAACAGTGGCAGAGATTTTTTTTCCCCACTACTCTGTCTCAGACTTTGCTTTTTTTCTATTATCGCCCTTCTTGGAACCACTTATTCCATAACAGCCCACAAAGTATACATAGTATGAAGTTGAAACTATTTAGGTTAGAATTTTTGACTTGGCAACGAAAGCAGACATACACACGTATTAATTTCAATGGTAAACAGTTTTTTTTTTAGAGGTAAATTAGCTTAGACCTCTACTTTTGTACACCTGTATTCAGCTAAAAGTTTATGACATTAGCTTAATTTCACACATACGTGGGCATGTGTTATGACCCATCACAAGAAAATAGCCAAAACTATAATAATAATAATAATAATAATAAAGGTAATTTAAAAAATCAACTCAAAAATCTATGCTTAGACAGCTTGGTGGCTTAGTGGTTAGCACTGCCACCTACAGTAGGACTTCCAGGGGTGGGGGTTCGAATCCCAACTCCAATCTCTGTGCATGGAGTTTGGTGTGTTTTCTCCAGGTTTTATGTCCACCAAAGGCATGGTGTAGCAGGGATTCAGACAAACATGCATATTAAAGAGCCAAAATGTAACCCTTTTCATAACATAACCAGGTGAACTCATGTAGCCATGTTGATTTCAACTGCAGCTATGAGTACACAAAACTTAGTTAGCTGTGTTTGCTAGCATTATCTGATAATGATGACAGAATACTGACTAGGTCCGGCTGTAATGACTGGGAGATGACTGTACCTAAGAAATTTCACTGGTTGACTCAGACTTTTTACTGATTACATCTGAAGTAGAGGATGCAGGGTTAGGACAGACAGGGAGTGGGAAAAAGGTTTGATCTGCTAAGCAATGTCATGCCCCTTCTACTGTTTTGTAATTCACTTCACCAACTGCTTTTCAGCGCATGCATCTAACTACATTCACTGTGGCCAGAGCATGAATGTACAGCAAGAGCGCATGAGAGAGTACAGAAGGGCTGTGTTCAATATCAAGAGCTCCTGCAAAATGTATATGTATATATAAATCAATATAATATGTATAATATAATATATAAATCAACATATGCTTTTTGTACCTTTTGCCAAATGACGGTGTACAAAATACAGTTAATAGGTTAAAAGGAACAGATAATACATAGAGTTAGCATTTACTTCCTACATTTTAAATAAAGGCATGTTACTTTTCAGTTGACGATCACAAAAAAAAGTGCATTATAATACTTCTACTTGAGTGCTGAGTTTGTGTACTTCTGTCACGTCTGGTAAAAAGTAGTAAAAATGTTAGATGTTTCAAAAGGAAGACTCTGCAGAGTCTGCTGCCGCCCAGCAACACTTGCCACATTTATGATGACTTTGATCATTTAACAAGCAGCTTAAAAGCTAAAATATCAGACAATACATGCAGTGAAAAAAATATTAAGTTATTAAGCCTTGGACCCAAAGTTGCAGTATTCACAGTCAAAAGAGATATGATTACTTCACAAGTAATCAAGTGATATCAGCAAAAGTATTCTCAAGCTCAAGCCACATATCTGAAAGAACTTTCAATGTTTTTTTGCACTCTTAGTGATGAACTGGCAAACCTTGCTGTCATATTTAATGTTTGCTGAAGTTATCATGAAAGGATTCAATGTTTTATTACCAAATGTAAAACTTCTTTAAGAGCGCAGCAAGCCAATATAAGACCTTCAAACACTTGATAAATGTAGCTCATCAAATTTACATTCCTTCAGCTGTAGCTGAGTGAAAACAGCTGGAGTGAAAGCTCCTGTAATAGAAATGCAAACACTATAAAATGATTAGCCATTCATGCCTCTTTACAAGCAGGACATGTATCAAATTTAGGCACCATTGTAAACCAGGCCACAAAAAAAAGAGGAAGGATGAATTCTGGGTGATATTCATTCATGTACTGACACTGGTTTCATTACCTGGCTGCAGCCTTGGGCAGAATTTAAAGTGATATAAGCTGCAGTGATTAAAAAATTCATAGCTTAGACCAAGTTCTTTGAACATTTAAACAGTGTTTTGTGCATACATATTTATGACTCTGCTACTGTAGATAAATTAATGTCATTACTACATTATGATTGACTTTCACCAGGCTCTGGTCAATTTAAAATGACAGTTCAGTTTTTGGTTCTTAAAAGAAAGTTGTTTTGCTAGGTATGGTACAATCAGTAATGGGAGTAACACATTACAAAAGTAATGCGTTACTGTAATGTATTACTTTTTTAGTAACTAGTAATATAACTTGTTAATTTTCAATATATAACATTCAGTAATAATGATATATTACTTTTTTTTACTTAATAGTAGCACAAATGTGAAGCTTGAGGCTACTAATGGCTAAAATGTCTTGCTCCTAACAGAAAATTGTTGTAGAAAATTGAGCTTCAGGATGAAGTATTATTGAGAATATAAAGCTGTAAAAGAGAAGGAAGGAGAGTCAAGTTAATCGAACTGGGACCAGAGCTGTGCCAGAATAGAGACAATGTTCACTGTGCTAATATGGAGTTGAATCAAACATTCAAGAATCTTAGCTTTATAATCACCCACTCTTTTGCTTTATAAGTCACTGTGTGTGGTTGTTATTAAAAGTCATTAGACTTACTTTGGTGTTTATGCTCAAGTAGGTTTAAGTGATTTAGTCATCTGTTAATATAAATATTGTTGTGTTCAGTGGCAGCTCTAGTGCGTATGGCACACTCCCCTTTAGCACCCTGCCTAAAAAAGGAAGAAGGGAAAGATCTTTCTGCTCCAACTTTTCTCTAATGTTTAAGTTGATAATACAGCAGTATACAAAAATGCATATAAAACTTCTATATTTTGGCCTTTTCTACTCTTCTTCTTTCCTCTTTTTTATCATCTAGGCACCTCAGTGGCTTAGGATTCAAGACTAAACCATTTCATCTTCCAAAGCATTAGGCTGTCTTGCTCACAAATTAAAATCAGGGCACCAACAATGTTAACTGACTCACATGGTGACATGAAAAATGTGACGTGTGAACTAGTGCAAACAAATTGCTCAAATGTTGTCATTCAACAGTATTTATCAGTAATTGATTTTCCGCCCTGGGTGGCTACCCATGTTGCCCATACCTAAATCTGTCTCTGGTTGCGTTTTCTGACTTAGCCAGGGAAACCTCACCATTGTATCTCCCAAGAGAAACTCTTTTGTTTTGGTAGCCTCCTATAACTGTTCCTGCATCACCATTTAAAATGTGTTATTTCTTTGTAGTGCAACATACACAATTTTCATTAATGTGTATGAAGCCAAGTTAAAAAATTTTACCATTTTAAGTTTCAAAATTGCACAGTCAACTGCAAAAAGTGCAGGTTGTACCTATAAGTAGATTATTCTCTAAAACTGAAGACAGGACAAGACAAAAACCTATCAACATAAAAGGAGCTGCAGAAATATCTGACTGATCACTACTGGTCCCCCTTCATGTGATCATCTTTCATATTCTTCATAAAGAGTATGTCTGGCCTAAGGGGTAGGATGGCTAACGTACTGTAAGCCCTTGCTCACAAAAAATAAACATCAAAGCCGACCAAATACCATGCAGCAAATATCATGTAATAAAACGTGTTATGGTTACAGTAGAACAAAGTAAAACTTTTAACAGTTCTACACAGGATACACAGAAGTGAAAATGTAACCTTTCCTTTCAGACCTCACAGTGAACAAAGAAAAGTCAGCATGATGAAACAGTAACCTTGCACTTGATGGCACAAAGGGGACAAGTACACCAATCGTGCAAAACATTATGACCAGTATTGTATAAGTTCCCCTTGTGCCACCTGGGCAGCTCTGGCCCCTCAGGGCATGACTCCACAAGACCTCTGGGGGGTGCTGTGGTGTTTGGCACCAGGAACAGTTGACTAGCAATACTAGCAGTACCAATGTTGACGAGTTTTCAGAAATTAGTTAAAAGGTTAACTAATTCATCTTTGATGTAATCAGTGATATTAATATTTCAGGTTAAGGCTGACGTCCATGTCTGACATACATACAGACAGAACATTTTTTGAGACTGGTTTCAGGTCTTCCAATGTATGAAATGTAAAGATATCACTGAAAGGATGAGTTCTGACCAATGTAAAGACAGAATCTTTAGTTTATTTATATAGATAACCAGTGTTAATGTTTTTTGTCAATCAGTAAAAGCGGATGATTAGGATTAATGGTACAGTAAGTTCTACATAGGACAGGATTTGTTTAAGGTTTTACCATGGGGTCAGTATGGGCTCAGATTTAGCTCTGTGAAGATACACATAGATGTATTCGTTGATAACAGATAACACGTTGTTGGGTAGAGGGGTCTGAAGAAAATAGCCGGATTAATTTGAGCTGCCAGAAAGAATACAGTAATTCAAATAATCACGTTTTTTTAAATAACAATTGTGCACAGAAAAGCACTGCAGCATTGTTACAGTATACTAAACAAGGAAATGTAAATACAAAAACGTATGTTCCACATGAGAGAGAAAGCCGGAGTAAAATAAAAGGTGAACCACTTGAGATGTGCTCAGATGCAGTGTTGCTTCTGGTACAAAAAAGACTTAATCTGAAGTATAACCTTGCTGTGCATCAACCATAAGGTGAGTGGCTGAACAGGGAAGTGTTCGGGTTGAGACAAGGTTAATCGACCCAAATGAGCAAAGCAAAACAGAGCCATTTGAGAATCAGTTGGCAGAAGAGGAGTACAGTTATTATCACTTACACCACCTGTCTGCAACATAACAAACAAGTCAAGAATTCAATGCTGCAGCAGCAATGGGAATACCTCCACCACCAGCAAGGCTATAACACTTCAATCATAAAGAAAAACTATTTTAGATATGTGACATTTAGCCCTTTTTAAAATAATGAAAAAAAAATACTTCATCTACTTGTTACAAGGAGAATTCTATATAACTTAAAATACTTCAATTACTCGTTCTTGATATAGTACAAATGGAAATCTTGGAAAGATGCACAAGCACACCGACAGATGGAACAATGGCAAAAGTGATGAATATCAGTCTTGGGTTCATGATGTTGAATGTCATAGTAATATCTTTGCAAGACAAATAGAAAGAAAGCTATTGAAAGGGAAACTATTTTAAACTTTGTGTTTCAAATCAAATAAGTTAATCTGCTGGTTAGAATGATATTTCTGCACAACATAAATTCCACAACTATTCAACCTTTTTTCCTTGAGATAAAAAAACTAAAAATAAGGAAATCTTGAGTCTGATAACGCAATCCCTCCGCTATTCAATTGCAAAGGCATAAATAGTAATGTAAATTCTGAAAATAGGTATTTTTTATTATATAAATACAGTATATAGAAAACATTGCAAGACACAATTTATCATTGGTTTTTTTTGCCTCAAATGATGGATAACAAATAATGTTATCACAGCCAATATTTAACCAAGTGAACCACAAAGAATTTGCCCTTTTTTTGTTTATATATTTGTATAATCTGCTTTTTATACTTGCACCCTTCCCCCTATATCAATCACTGCAGTGAAACATGAATATATTGCATTAAAGGATGCTATTATAGATATAATTACCTGGGGGAGGCCTCTTTCTGAACACTGCCATGCCTCTGATGTTCCGCCGCTCCGTCCCATGGGAAAATCTAAACACACGCAGAGAGAGAGAGAAAACAAAACACACCGTCAACAGGATCTCAAGGATAAAACAGCGGACAAATGGCTGCTCACTAAGGGAATATAGTGATATCTAATCCCCAGAACTACAGCACAGTTCGGTCAGCGAAGTCTCAGTCTCAGTCACTGCTTATGGGCTGACTGCCATTTCTTCACACCCTGACGGTATATGAGAAAACGCATGGCCTTACATGCAGTAAAAAAGGGAAATTAGTTTTTAAAAAGTGTAACTTGACTTATTTGTCTCATATTGCGTTCATTGTGGTTACAGTTTAATCATCAATTAAAGTTTTTCTTGTGCTTTTAAAAACATACTTCAAAAATGTCTTGTGATCAGATTAATAAAAATAATGTGAATAAAGTACATCGGGCCATGTTCACAATTTTACAGCAGCCACTTCTGTTTTTTAAAGCAAACACTTAAAATACCAAAAGTAAATAATATATCACTGCTGTCTTTTGGGTCATTTGAGCATCGTGTTTCTACTTGTCTGTTGGTTGTCCTCTGTTGGTTGACTCTGAGAACCTGTCTCCATTTTTATCGAAAGATTTGCAAAAGGTGCTGAACTGCTTTCAGCCCACAATACAGCAAGAGAACATACTGTAATATAATATAAAAAAAAATACTGTAAATAAAAAAGAAACCTTACCTGTTTTGGGAAAAACAAAAACGCTAAATCTACATCAATCCGTAATCCTTCTCCTGATATAGTGCAGTGTGCCTGACTCTTTCACTCGCTCTCTCTTTTATTTGCTTTGTTTACACTCGTAAACACAGTCACTCTCTCTCCCGATTGGCCACAGCTCCTGCCAATCACTAAGTGGCTGGATTTTGCATCTGAAATTAGCAAGAGTGATGACATATAACTCTTTTTCTCACAAACCCTATCCCAGCGCCACAGCCCTGTCTGTAAATGACAAATCCGATGGCAAAGAATTCCACACCCCCCCATTAATAATCAAGAAAACATGTTTGTTTGTTTTTTCACTCCACCCAGGGCTGCAAGTAAGCACCTGAAAATTTCACTGGCCAGATATGCTTGTCATGACAGCCACCTGGAGGAAAGTGCTTGTTTAAGCCAATTCCCACTATCCATCCAGGAAGGGTAAGTGTTTTAGTAGGTCAATATGAAGGGCACAGTATTTGAACCCTTGTCCCTAGTAGAACCCATTATGGCAGGCACCACTTAATAGTGGACCGCTGGCTGCATCTGGACCAAGTGACAGTACTATCCAGACCCTGATTCTTTCCTAATAAATGAGAAATTTTTTTTCCCTTGAGGTAGGGATGGCTATACACATCATCCAACAGAGCCAATTAACACGACAGTTCGCTGTGTATAAAGAGTGTGTGGAAACAGAAATAAAAGCGCGACAGAGCATGGCTTACAACAAGAAATGGAAAGTACTCTATGAAAACTGAATATTTAAACAGGACAGATCAACATACAGTGGAACCTTGGATTGTGGGTAACTTGGTCTGAACACGTTTTGCAAGACGAGCAAAATTTTTTTATACATTTTTTTACCTTGTTAAATGAGCGAGGTATTGATATGCGAGTACTGAAATAAATATACACTTTGCCAGCCGGGCGTCATGTGAGCCAATGATTCTTCTCTCTCTCGTGCTGTGGGCTTATGGGTAATCACCGCCCATGCTCAGTCTCAGTTTGTGTGCGTCACTCATATATTCAACATCCATGCGCACGTGTACTGTTTACTATAACATTGTGACCACGTGTGTATGCGAGTGTAAAGCATTTGTGTGTGTGTGTGTGTGTGTGTTATTAAGTGTAGTAACTGTACTGCAACAACAGACTTCGTGAAGAAAAAAAGTTTAAAAGGCTGTAACAGTGCGGGAGAGTGTGTCTGTGTGTGTGTGCGCGTGTGTGGTAGTCGTCCTAAACAGTATCCCCTCTGCTTCTGCTCTTCCCATCGTCTAACAGGTTAGACGTTAATTTGTTTTATTTTTACTTATATATTATTATTCTATTAATGTTTAATGAATTTTTATTTGTTTTTGAGTAGAATTATATATATATTTTAATCCTGTTAAAAACAAGAATAGTACTGGTTGTGCCACTGAAGCCCAAACACAATTCCCATCTCTGTGTGCACTGTGGGTACTCTGGTTTCTTCCCACAGTCCAAAAAACTGCAGATTAGGCTAACTGGCGTTCCCAAATTATCCGGAGTGTGTGTATGTGTGTGTGCCCTGCGATGGATTGGCACCCTGTCCAGGGTACCCCGCCTCGTACCCTAAGTCTCCTGGGATAGGCTCCAGGCCCCCCGAGACCCTGACTACAGGATAAAGCGGTATAGATGATGAATGAGTTAATTCAAATACAAGACAACTTATCACCCAAAAAAAAACAAGGTCAATATTTTGGAATAGCCCAATAGAGGGTAGGCCCAATAGACCAGATTCAGCGGAACACTTTGGAGTTATGGTAGAACAGGAATGGGAGAGACGCTGCCTGAAAGTGAAGCTGAAAAATCTGCAGTAATAACACGATCGACATCTGGTCTGCATGGACCTGAAAGCTAAAGGAAAGTTTATATCCCGTATAAAAAAGCAATAAACGGCATCAACTTTGTAGTCTATCACAGTAAAAAAAAATGTTCCCATACACTGTAAAAGAAATTGTATTCAACAGTATTTTTCCAACCGCTGGCATCAGTACAAGGGTGCAAGGAAATCTGAAATATGATCACATCACAGACAAGGACAAACTCGTGATTTTTAAAGCAATGCGCAAATGGCTATGTGATCAGCATTTCAAAAAGCTCATCTCTAACAGAGGCTTTACTGACTTTACTGAAATCAACATGATGGTCAGGAAATCAATGACTAGCAAACATCTGACAGTTGCAGCACTTCATAAAAGTCAGAGAGATTACATGAGACCTAACAGCAGATAAACATTAACTGAATTAAAAAGTAGGCTATGATGTATAAAGCTAAATATAGATTAGTGGTAAATTTGAGGTGTTTAGGTCCATGCTACTTGCAATGTTTTATTTTAGACAGTAACAGTGGTTTAGTTGTGAACAGTGATAAATGTATGTTTCTCTTTCTCAGTGATGGACATTGACATCATGGTCAATGTGATGAACATAAATATTGGGGAAATATTTTTGTTTAAACGATGCTGTAGGTAGCATCACTTGTTGCTTATCTGTCTATCGATCTATCATTCTAGCTGGTTAATCTCTCTCTCTCTCTCTCTCTCTTACAAAAAAAGATCAAAACCAGCAGCAATCATCAGACCAGAAGCCTTATAATGACATTTGCTACAGGAAATTAACCGAAGCTCTTCTCTCCCCTTGTCCTTTTTTTTCCTGCTTATCGTTTCATACGGTCAGTTGTTTCCTGCATTACAGACTTGCTTATTCTCTAAGCAACGCTTAACAAAGCACATTTTCTTGGCTGAAAATCAAATTTCTTTCACTCTTAAAGTAATGTCAAAGTCCAGCTTAAGTCAAACGTTCAATTACCTTGACAAACGACTTTTAAATACTTAAAAACAGTTGCAGTTTCAAGGACACCTACAAAAACTGGCCACTTTAATAGCAACACATGTGCATCCATTTGTTCATGCAGTCATTTTTTAATGCTTTTTTTAATGGGAAGGTTCTGAGAGAACTGGTTTAGGCTGATATCAACACCTGATTTTTAATAGGAAGATGTTTAATGTCTTCAGGATGCTATAATACACTGAGCAGATGATGCTGTTTGGATGACTGAGCAGGGGTGCAGGTGTTCCTCTTAAAGTGGTCTTACTGTACAAGGGTTTCAGCAGGGGTGTAAAACTATAATCCCGCAGATTTGAGCAGATTCATCACTCACTTGAATTAAACACCAAAACCTTCATGGTGTGCTGGGGAAAAAATATTGACTCCCACATTTCTCCTGCTGTTCAGGAGTCTTGGGTGCGCATTAGAGAAACCCTAGCAAGTTGAATGAGCATTAGAGCCGCTTAATAAGATTAGTAAAGCAGCCCGAAGGAGTAAACAAACCAACTATAATGACTTTATTTTAACTAATAAATACTAACTCATATATGAGTTATCTGAGTTTGGAACCATTCTTGGCACAACACCGCAGGATGCTCTGTCAGCTTCTCAAATGTTTAACACTATTATTTATTGTTTGGAAAAGTAATGGACGAATTATTTACCTTGTCAGGTCCCCTCTCTCTCTCTTTCTCTCTCTCCCTCTCTCTGTTTTCGTTTTCTAGTCCCTCCTGTCAGAGCTTTATTCCGTTATTTTTAACGGCTTTTCCGGTGTTTTGAGTCGCGAATGCATCGCGCGCGCCGCAGGTGAGAGACAGTCCACGGTGACGTTTAGCCTGAAGCAGACACGCGCACAGTGAATGGAGGTTTCGACGAAGGGCGTGGCTTCGGTATCTAAGGCCCCGCCTCACAAGTGGCACACGCGCCATAATATCTATATCTTTAAAAAAAAAAAAAAAAAAAGAAGAAAAAAAAACAGCAAATATTAAAACTTTCTGCGGTAAGTTACATGAAACTGGTTTTAAAGCGTTTTTGCATCCTAATTACAGTAACTGTTCACACATTTTCTTTAAAATCTAGAAACTTTCCAGAAGTGAGCATATTATCAGTTTGTTGTTGTTGGTTGTCTTTCGGCTGCTCCGGCAGGGGGTCGCCACAGCGGACTATCCGGTCCGTACAACAACTTGGCACAGGTTTTACGCCGGATGCCCTTCCTGACGTAGTGATTTTAAATATATTACCGCAATTAATGTTCTATTCAATATAATAATAATAACTAATATTTTTTCTGATCAGGTTCGATTCCCGTCTCTGTGTGCATGAAGTCTGCATGCTCTCCCTGTGCTTGGTGGGTTTCCTCACAACGACATCCTCAAATTGCCCATAGTGCATGAATGTGTGTATGTGTGTGTGTGTGTGTGTGTGTGATCTGCAATGGATTGGCACCCCACCTAGTGTGTATCCAATAGACTCCACGCCTCCGTGACCCTGTATACAGGATAAAGTGGTATAGAAGATGAGTTAGTGATTAAGTAAATACTGTATTATTTGGTTAATAGTTTATGTTCGCCCTCTATTGGGCAAAATCTGAATTGCATTATATGAATAGTATACTGTACACCAACTAAGCCTACTTTTGTGCATGCTTATTAAGTTAACCCTCATGTTGTTCGTTTGTGGCTCACACTCATAATGTTCACTTTTGACCGAATCATTTTATTTCATTATCAATCCACAATAATACATATATTATCACCTAATGTTGTATTAGATCTTTTTTTTTTATCAACTTCAGCTCTTGTAAACATTACAAGTTTTAAACTTGTATTTGCTGTGTACTGTATGTCCTGCAGGCCTTATTTACCTGAGCTCATGCCACTCATTTTTTAGGGAAATTAACATTATATAGATATTATTTTGACTATAACAAATAGTAAGATGATACCTGTTGTACTATTTATTACAGAGTACTTCGCTGAAATGTTTATCAAAGTCACTTTTTTGAAATATGTAAAAAAAAAAAAAAAAAAAAAAATA
>JAQMYL010000033.1:8938015-8959060 GCA_030014365.1 Clarias pachynema | reverse complement strand
ATATATATTATAGTAATTACATAAAGGACCATTTTATTTTAATGTTTAATAGGAACAGTATAAATATAGGCATTACATAAACATGACATAAAACATTTCCACATTGTAAACTATAGAACTTATCTATTTATATTTTATACATCCTGTATATATTTCTTAGTGACATGTAAACATGTTTAGACAAAATGTATTAACAAATAGGTGATAAAAAAAAGTGATCTCTTAATTGTTTTATATACTTAAATTGCTGGTGTAATCTTCTGTAAAATTGTATTTTATATAGAAATATAGTTATGATCTAATTTATTTCATGACTACATCCTCTTAGGAGTAGTGATACATAAGGCATATAAGTGTGAATCATCAGCCAGAAACCAATTTATAATTGTGCAACAAGATTATTACAAATTTGGTATAAAGGTAATATATGTTCTTCTCTTGGAACTTTATGGGAAGACAGCAAATGGAAAGACAGAACCTCAAAAGCAATGTGGATATTTACTGTACGTGGAAAGTATATTCACATGACTGTTATGCACATGTTTAATTTTTTAAGCTGACCGTTCTGACTGTTGAAGCTGCCTGCAGTTCAGCATCTTTTTATGTACATTTACATACCGTAGGTTCAAAATTATTGTCAGAAATACAGTATAGCAGTTGTAACAGACGTCCGACTATGGTGCAGGTTAACATAGAGATCTTCACTGTATATCTTACACAAAAACAAAAAAAATCACATCAGGTCAGAATCATGAACAACTCAGACATTACATACCCGTTGCAGCTTAGGCTGAAGTCTGTGTGAATACTAGTGTGTGCAGTTTTGAGAATAACTCAAATCTAAATACAGCATTTAAGTCCATATTTTAAGTTGTTACAAAGGAGATGTTGCCATTAACGCTACTAAAAACGTTGCAGTAAGACCTCCACAGGGCCAGGGGACAATCTCTTGATCAGGTTCCAGACCTCAAGCCGCCTCAAACCCTGCAAACTCTGACCTTCAACCTCCAACAGTTCATCTCCTGGGAAAACCTTCCCAACTGGTCCACCTGAGTAATAGCAGAAGATGCTTTAATAATGAATTAATTTCTATAAATATTTTATCATAACATATTCTTACATTATGAAACCCTTCAAGACAATTTATATATAAATATGAATGTCATGGTATAATGAAAATAATTATAAGTAGTGACATTAAATTATGGAGATTTTTTATTAATCGATGAATAAAAATTAATTATTCATCAGTCTCACTGGCGCACGGCCTTAAAGGTATTAGAGTTCAGACTTTTGTGTTAAAGCAAAATTGCGGTGAATACAAGTACATTATAGTAGGTTTTGGTTATTATATATTTTTCTGCTCTGCAAACAAACTGTGAAATCTATCACCAGAAACACAAGTACAATAGACATGCGGCAATTTCAGGGAAATAAAAAAATGTAATTTGTATTAATACACCATAACATTCAGAGATGCCAAGTAATTGAGTCTCTGCTGAACTTTAAAATGCATTTTTGCATGGATTGAGGATTGCAGAATTAATTATACTGTACTGGCGTTCTGGGTGACAGTTTGAAACAGTTTGATTTATAAACAAACTAAACAGTTTGATTTATAAATAATATAATATATTATATAGATTTATTATATAAATAATATAATCTATATAAGGCTGATATATAAATAATATCAGGCTTTAACGTGTTGTTGTGGGGAATATAGTTGCCGTTTTTATTTAACTTAATTTAAGTGCAAAAAACCATTCTGATCAGGACTCTTACAGTATTTTCTGAACGTCATAAAACGTGAGGTCTTACCCTGAAAAAGCCGCTGCACAGTGAGGGGTTTGTCCCCTAAACTGGAGCCCACTCCTCCTTCCAGGCTGAATCCCAAGTCAGAGCTGGACTTATCCAAAGTCACTCGCATTTTTCTACCTAAAAAACACATTTGATTTACTATCATCCTGAGGACCTTACATCAACATAATGAGTCCAAACTAACAACAGAAACAAGTCCAAAATTACTATCAATTATTCTCTTATTCACTGCGATGGATTGGCACCCTGTCCAGGGTGTACCCTGCCTCATGCCCTAAGTCTCCTGGGAAAGGCTCCGGGCTCCCTGCGACCCTGAATACAGGATTAAGCGTTAATGACGATGAGTGAGTGAGTGAGTATTCTCTTATTCACACACACGCACACAAACTCTTTATACAAATAGTTTTTTCTTTTGTAACAGAGTAACTAACACTTTAATAGCTACAGTATATCATTATCCATTCAATAGCTGTTATATATACCCAGCTTTGTTAGAAAGCTGGAGTCAGAGTACAGGGTCGGACGTGAATCGGGAACCCAGCAGCAGGAAGGGTTATGGGCCTTAAGCACCTGAGCTACCCCCGCCACACCTTATTTAACCTGCACCTTGCCAATATTTGCACCGATGTATATACAGTACTATTTGCACTTCTGGTACTGTAGATGTAAGATGGAATGCATTTCATTACCTGATAGATCTATCTATCTATCTTGGGTAGCTCTATATATGAGCCTCACAAGGTCACTTATTCACAGCTCAGGATCATTTTACATCGATCTTCAAATATGATTATATTCATCTGTGCTTTTACAAGGTACAAGGTTACAAGGTTTTATCTCTGCGTTTACAAGGTACAAGTGTAATGTAGTAAGCGACTATGGTTTATCCAAATACAAAAATATAGTGATATAAAATATAGTGATACTGTATAGTGAGAAGTATATGACTTCAAAGTAATACAATATGGACACAGGATATTTTGTTCTGTATACAGTATATTTTGGCAGCTAATAGTACATTATTTATCAATTAACTGCTTAACAGCTGCCATTACAAAAATGATGTGCTGCGGTTTTGGAGAGAAATGTACCTTTAATTGATTTAAATATAAAATGTTAATAGTACTACTGTGCTAGTATGTTAATACTAAGATATGCTAGGACAGTGTTGGCACAATCGGTTAAGGCTGTGAGTTACTGGTTTACTGATCGGAAGGTCAGGGGTTCGAACCACAGCACCACCAAATTCGCCACTGTGGGGCCCTTGAGTAAGGCTCTTAACACTATCTGCTCCAGGGATGCTGTAAGCTGGCTGACCCTTACACACAAATATAATATAATTAAAAAATATTTTTAAATTAATTAATTTAAATTATTTATAAAATAAAATTTAAAGTGCAACCCTAATCTTTTATCATCTAAAATATATAATCAGAGCTTGGTTGAATGTTTGCAGTAATCTAACCAAAACTGTTAATCCCAAATCAAAAAATAATTAATATAAATAATTTATGTGACATGGAGTGTGGGTTTTTTTTTCTTCATATTTTTTTCATTGCTGTCTGTTCACAACGAGAAATTTCCTATGATAAATACATTCAAGTATAAATAACTAAATATATACAATAAATACAGTGTATACTGTAAGTATTGCAACACACCTGGGGTTCCAGGTGCTTTCTGTGGACTGTCTTTTAAGCTGTAGCTTGTTTCAGTGACGTCACCTCGTCGGATAACCACCACTGCCATTGCCCGCCCCCTTGCTTTCCTCATTGTGTGGAGCACTTCCTTGTGGGTGGAGTTCTGTAGAGCATTGCCATTAATGGAAAGCACCTGGTCACCTAAATGGATGGAGCCTTCCTGGGCTGCTATACCATTACGGAGGATCTTGTGAACCTTAGAGAGAAGAGGTAGTGCTTACGTGTTAACAGCCATAGAGCAATAAAAAAAGGGGGGGAATAAAATTTTGGTCCAGTTTAACTATAAGAGGGATCTCTGGCAGGAATATTTTGTTATTTTGTTCTGACCTTTTATTAAAGTACAAAAATCATCTTGTGTGTATTTTGTGACTAATGTGTATAGGTAGGGTATGGGTATTTCACATGTAAAAAAAAAAAAACACTTACCGTAACAGGTTTATTCTGATCCACTCCTCCAGCCACAGTGAAACCCAGGCCATTTCCTGCTTCCTTATGCAGAACAACCACATGCACATCCTCATAATTCTGCAACAAATAAGGAATATATATATAAACCCATATATAAATAAGGAATATGAATATATATAAACCCATATCCCACATAGATATACAGTACTGTGCATAACTCTTGAGCCACTCCTTATTTCTTCAAATGTATTTACTCATTTACTTACTCATTCATCTTCTATACTGCGTTATCCTGGGTATAGGGTGGCAAGGGCCAGAAGCCTATCTCAGGAGATTTAGGGTATGAGGCAGGGTACACCCTGGATGGGGTGCTAATCCATCGCAAGGGCACATATACACACACTACAAGCAATTTGGGAACACCAAGTGGCCTAATCTACATGTCTCTAGACTGTGGAAGGAAACCAGAGTAACCGGATGAATCCCACCAAGCACAGAGAGAACATGAAAACTCGGTTCGATGCAATGAAATAATGTAGATTAAATTAAAAAAAAAAACAGGAACAAAAGTCTTACCAAAACAGACTGAATAGTATCTAATATCCAATATACTGTACTAATCACCAGCCTGATCATCTGCAGCTGTTTCTCACCTTAAATTAGATTTTTTATGTTTTATCATGTTTTAATGATCCATAGGATCCTCTGTATATTAACAAACAGAAACATCCCTCTGAAACTGGTCAGGTACAGGGACTAGACAGAAAAAGAGCCTAAACTGGCCATAAATGAGCGCCAAAAAATCCTTCAGTAAGCCTGGAGAACTATTCCTTAAATTAAACCACATTAAAAATGCAAGACGGGTAAGGCTCTTTGGAATCAACTATGAAGAAACTAAGAAGAAATTATTGGTGGCTCAAGACTTACAGTATGCACATTACTGTACTATTTCCTACAGCCATTTTACGTATAAGAAAAGCTTTATGTCTTTTACATTAGCTTAAACAACTCTGAACATATCACTCCCAATTATACAGCATATTCTTATCAAAGTTATACATAGCAAATACAAGTACATGACATATTAAACAAAAATCCAATGTCTCTTATGTTTCAACTGATTGCTGTCTCTACAATGAAACACTTCTATATTTATGAGTGGACGCTTCCAGGATATTCATGTCCTTATACACTTGGAACGAGGATCAACTGAATGGTATCATAAATAAGAAAATATTGTTAATCATATGAAAAAATCAATCATGATTTTAATGATTTTTCCAATCACCAGATCTCAGCACAATTAAACAACTGTGGAGTAATGTATTAGACAGCTTATCCACCACAATAAAACTGCAAGTGAATGAATGTCTTTTGAAAAAATGGTGTTCATTCGTATATTAAAGTTGTAGAATCCATTCCAAAGCCATTTTCAATATGTTCTGGAAAGCCAACACCATACTTACTATATTATCTAGTTCATGTCTTGTCCCCTAGCTATATGTTTTGTCAGGTGGGAGCGGGTTTAATCAGGATTCTGCAGTAGGGTTATGATGGTACTTGGCCATTCCTACATACTCCCACTGCATACTTCTGCTAAACTCCATCCCCATTTACCATATTGGTCTTTTGGACCTTTAAAGGATTCCAAGTACCTCTAAGGTATCATCTTCCAAACCCCTGACATCATTTAATAAGCATTCCAGCTCGTCCATGCCCAGCAGCGTCACAGAGGACAAAGCAGAAACGTCTGAGCTCATGGATACTGTACGCTTGGACATCCAGTTCTCATCATCCATTGACCCACTTCCATCCGAGGGTGGTATATCCAGCCCACCAAGACTGCATAGTTCTACAAGACTGTTTAAGTGAGAAAACAGTAGAGTAGAGAAAAGCAGATGAAATTCATTGTAACCACAATTTCACACAAAAATGTAGTAATTAATTAAAAAAAACAATTTGTCCTTGAATTTTAATTGCCATACCTCATAGAAAAACTCCGACTGCTCATGTTGCTTGTGATGGTTACTGATGACTCCCCTGAATCAGAGTCATATCCTTGCTCTGTTTCCTCATCGTCATCATCATCATAGTCATTCTCCTCATCAACTCCTTTGTCCATAATCCACCTAAGAACTTTTTCAGCTACTTTTTCATCTTTTATTGTGTTGTAGTTATTGATGTAATCACCTGAAGTTGAAGAAAAACCTTGGATGGAAGGGATTACCTCTGAGTCACTAAGGAGATTGGATGGTGATTTAGAATGAGTGCTGTGGCCTGTTAACGGTTTTGATTTTATTGTGGTGGATGAAACTAAATGTGGTGACCAATGAGTGCTTTCTTTTAGAAACGGTTTATCTTTTGTAGGTGTTGCAAATTTTGTCTCTGATTTAAGAGAGAGGTCTGACTGAGATACATTAGAGATCCCACTGGATTTTTGAGAATTATCGAACATTGTCGGACTGAGATGATTCTTAACTTTTTCTTCGGTTAATTCTACATTTTTAAGCTTTTGGTAAGATTTGGGATTACTACCTTTGGAGAAATCTGGCTCGTCTGTGTGCTTATTCATCTTAGTAAATTTACCCTCAGGCTTCTGATCAGATGGAACTGCATCCAGTCGTTTCCAAGTCTGCTCAACTTTTAGACTTTTACTTCGTCTAATTTGGCTTTGCACTGGCGATTCTTCTTTATCTTGTTTTGTGATCTTGTCAGGTCCACTTTGATCATGTCCACTCCCTGCCTCATTGCTGACTTCGCTCTTACTAAAAGGATTCTCTCTATTCCACTCACCCGACCTTATACCCAACGACCTGTCTGAATATGTTTTATTCACACTAGCCATCGCTTTTGTCTGTTCTGGAACTGACATAGCTCTTCTGGGATACTGAGTCCATGATGGACTTTGGCCTTTAAGAGCAAGAGCCTCAAATTTGTGAATTTTGTTTCGTACTGAATTCCCGGATGGTTTTGGGGCCTTCTCTAACAAGACCTCGGCCTTCTTGTTTAGATTTCCTAAAGAGCCAAATTCCAAGCCAGATCCATGTTCTTGAAGATGTTTTTCACCATCTACCGCCATACTTTGGGGTGATTGGGGTTTGTTCTGAGGAATTACCACTCCCTGTAAGCTATGTGGTTGTTTTCCTGGAATATTCTCCATGTCCTTCGTCTGGTTTGAATTGCTACTTGTTATTTCTACTTCCCTGTCTATTTCTTTTTTACAGATTTTTTGTAAACTATTACTGTTGCTCAGACCATGGGCTGAATATGAAACCGGAGCTGTAAAATGTCTGTTTCTTGTTCTACCTAAAGATTGAGTTCCCAGTCCTATAAAGTTCCCATTCAGTCTTTTTTCATCATGTGTACTACTGTTAGTCACAGATGTTGAATCTTGGCCAATAGGCTTCTCATTAGACCTTTTAGAGATTGTGGTCAAGTTATCATTTCCATCAGGTAAAACAGAGGAAGTCCCTGCCAAGGCAGGAAAATTAATTTCTTTCATTAATTGTGTTTTTGGCAAGGTACTAAACTTTTCTGGTTTATATGAAACTTGCTTTACTTTGCTTAAAGACGAAAAAGATGAGCCTCCCTCCAATAAGCTGTTTGTGGGCTTATGGCGGTTGGAATTTAAATCAGTGTCATGGGAACTGATAAAAGGGGCAGGACTGATGATTCCAAGCGAGGCTCCAGAACTTGATTCAGTGTTATTTTTTAACACGTTATGACTACTACAGCTCATTACAGTGTTGTTACCAGTGACCTCACTGCCCTTTGATGCAGCAGTTTGTGAACTGGGATGATGCTCTGTCTGATCTGGCTTAGTACCACTATTTCCAGAATGCCAGGGATTTTTTATTTCCCCTGTCTTGTCCTGGGTTTCATATGATTTTATTCTGGATGGGACAAAGTGGGCAGGAGATACTGTTCTCACAGGTGAAGGTACAGATAATGCTGTGGAGATCGGTCCATTGCTGTCCTGATTTCTTTGACCAAATCCTTTCAATGGTTGAATTTGTAATGATACTTTTTTTAATGGGCGGATCAGTTCGTTGGGATTGGGTATATTGGCTGTATCCTTTCTCTCCAAACTCTCAGAACGGCGTGTTGATCTCTCCTCAGACTCCTTAGTATTTCTAAAAACATCCGTCTGAACCTTAGATCCTCTCCAGTCCAAGCTCTTACTTCTGTTGGACAGATATGCTTGTTTCCACTCTGTTCTTCCCCTCGCTTTGGTAGTGGGACTCTCTACACAATCTGGCTTCTTTTGAGAGCTACTGCTCGCCTCAGAGCTGATGGATAATCCTGACTTCTTTGTCACGCTGAGCTGATTCAGAGCTCTTGGTTTTGGTTTGTCGATAACATTAGTATCCGGAGATGGAGGTGAAATCTTGTGGTCTCTGGGAATCTCTTTATTATTCTCTTTGATGCCTCTGGTGTTTCTTTCAAACATCTCAGACTTGAAACTACTGGCTTTAGTGAGCGCCTGCTCTCTTTCTTTTGCAGAGCGGACTTTGAACCTAACAGCTGGCTGTGGCTGCCGTTGGTTTTGTTCTTCAGGATATTGTGAAGATTCTCCATTTCCAGCTCTCAATACTGATTCTGATCGACAGACAGAGTGTTCAGACACATGTGCAGATCCAACAGAGATATTCATTTTCAATGGCGTGGAACAGTGTGGGCATTACAGCATGATTGTGAGGAAACAATGCAAGTTCTTTTCAGTACTTCTTCATGTGCTCATATTCCAGAGTTTTGTTGCATAAATAGTTTTGGATGTCCATACGGAATGTGGGTAGTTCGTCAGCTATGTAATTCAATCTGCACAATGTGGTCAAGGGTGTCCAAGTGTCGACGTGGCATTCTTTCCAAGTAATCCGTTAAATAAATAATGAAAAAAAATGATAAGAGTTCATCACAGTGCAGGTGTTGCTTTTTAGAAGTGCCAAATGTTAAGGTAAAGCTAGTAAAATGTCCAGCAAGTAGAAAGCATACACAATTAATACAGACCACCAAAGAAATCTGCTCTCTTATGTCCTTAGTGCCCAGAATTGTTTATATCTGCATGCGTTGGAAGTTGGCTATCCATTTCTCAGAACATTTGTTCTTGCTTATGTTTCTGTTTTCCCAGGAAACTTGGTTAGCTTTAGCCTTTGCTTCTTTCCCTTCAACTAAATGCTGTGCTGTGTTTGGCAGGTTTCCTTGTCTGATCCTGTGTCTCTCCGTCTCTTTCTGCACCTGGCTTTGTCAGATAGTCCTACGTTGTTCAAAGCCCTACAAAAAAATGGAAAAAAATCATATAATTATCTTACATAAATGATTAAGTAAACAATTATTTATGATAAACGCAATTTTAAGATTTGATAAAGAATGGCAGTTTTAAAGCAAATGTTATCTAGAATCTGTAGTCGTAAGTGGAGGTAAAGGACACAAGAAAAGGCAAAATGTTCTTAACGTCAGCGAACAAATTACGCAATTTGTGGAAGTGCCATAACAAATCACAAAACCTCATCTCCTAGAGCCAAACCAAATCTTCATGGTACCCTGAAGTTAATCACATGACTGTATCAGTTTATGTTTACACAACCAGCATGCTATTAGCTCTTCGTCACTCTCTTGAACTTAAACCAAACCTGATCAGCAAGCAGATAACAGGTCAAACACACCAGACCACAATCCGGGCAGATACTGTAGCAGGTTCAAAAATACACTACAGGACAAATGCAATTGACGTGAATATCAAATTAAAAATGAAGCTCTTTGTCTCTTTCTATTGAAACAGCAGATTTGTTGTACAAAAAAATAATAATTATAATAAACCAAGAAACGTACCAAACAACGATGTCACACCTTTAATTGTTGAATACAGATAAAAACCTTTGAATGTGACAAAATCAGACAGCCTTGCAAAACACGCCAGCTTATTTACATACATACTGCCGGAAGCCAATCCATCCCTGAGTGAGGCAGATAAAGAACTCGCCCGATAAACACAACGTACTGTACATCACACATCCTAATTTCATCCTTTCAGTAACACTATAACGTGGTCTCTAGGTAAATACCTGCGAACAGCTGAGAAAACACAGGTCCAGAGAAGTACGTATTGTTGAAACAGCCTCAGAAGGCGCAGACAGGAAGGGAAGCAACAATATAAAGCAAGGTGTGTTGTAGTGCAACCATTCAAAAGAGCCAACACCCCAGCAGGTAAAGATGACATAAACATGATTGGGTGAAAAATAAAGCATGCTGTGAAAAGAAAAAGCAGGTGCTGATTAAGAAAGGGGTCGATGTGTAGGGTGAAGAAAAAGAGTGGTGAGATCATCTGTGTGACTTTAAGCAATGAGTGAACAAGCACAGGGTGGATTACAGGATCAACCGGGGCATGGAAACACACACACATACACACACACACATACCGTACATTGGACACATGAATGATACACCAACCACCCAAGGACTTTAGTTAAACCTGAAATTAAGTTGAAAGCAGACATACCTTTAAGGGCAATCACAGCATGTGTTCAGTACACTTCCTTTCCCACTGTCTTGCACTCATTCTTTTTCTATTTTACTATTATTCATCTGCAATGTCAACCCGCCTGACAGGTTTTTCCTTTTCACCCTCACCCACCCCCTCTCATTGTTACACCTTCTCTTCCTTACCTCATTCTCTCTCTCTCTCTCTGCCAGTTTCTCTCTGTCTATCTCGCACTCTCACCTGTCTAGCTCTCAAATTCTCTTTTTGTTTTTCTTTCTCTCTGCCTGTCTGTCTGAATCTGTCTTCATGACTCTGCTTGTCTTTGTCTATTTATCTCTCTCATTCCCTCTGCCGCCTCTCTCTGTGTATGCCTGTCTCTCGCTCTGTCACTCTCTGTGTCTCCACCCTTTCTCTGCCACTTTCCTCCCTTCTTCAGTTTATTTTCATACAGTATAAGAAACGTAACCACTAGCACGAACACCCACAAAAAAAAAAAAGGTTTAAAGAAAATAGTGTCTTCGATTTTTTCCTTGGCATGACATTGCCTGTGTAGACATCTGTTGCACTTTTTTTTAACCCACATATCGTATCATTGCAGCATTCTTGATTTGTTTTCTTAATGACTTATCACTGTAGTCACATCTTGTAGTAAATCTCAAGCACGTGAACTCAGTCAAATACAAAGCGTACAGTATTAATGAATGATACAATTAAGACCAATGAAAACAACACAAAATGCTTTAGCAAAGTGCTGGGTCAGTGCAGGGCACCACACCAAATAATACAGTAGATGCACCCTGGCACAGACTCTAAAAGTTTTTTCTGGAAATGTAGTAAAGCAATAATCAATGCATGCAGTGAGCTCTTGTGCCCTAAGGATGTCATTCTGGAAAAGGCCACTTACATCAGAATAGATATACTCCCATGTTACACCTGAGGGACTGAGTTTTTATATTTGCATCCTATCTGTATTTTAATGAAACCCCATCCAGGTATACCCCGCCTCGTGCCCTAAGTCTCCTAGGATAGGCTCCAGGCTCTCCGTGACCCTGTATGCAGGATAAAGTGGTATAGATGATGTTTGAGTGAGAGTGTATATCATTAAATTTCAGTGTATGAGTGTTGGGAAGGTTTCTATGATTATTGCTCCATGGGATTCATCACAGGCTTTTGATATAATGAAACTAACAGAACTATGACGGTCTATACTGTATAACAAACATCCAGAGACTGGATCGGTGTACTCAGGAAATGAAAATATCAAAATTTGCATTAACATTTAAGAATGTGGAAGGAAGTGCTAGTGCCGAGAACCGTTATGCACGGCAGTCACAAACAAAGCAATCAGTCACTATGAACAGCAAACTTAAGACCTCATGAAATCCTTAAAGATAACACGGAAAATATTGTGTTAAAGATTGCTGTTCAAACCTGACAAACTCTTTTTTTTTTTTTGCACAGATACTAATCATAACTGAGAGACTTTGTGATTCCATGGTGTTTTCTGATTTTTATTTATTTCTACATTGTAAAACAAAATATGCATCTTTGAACAGTTGATATTGAGATTGAGATGCTACTTATGCTCTGTAAAGATTTAATAAAGGCTCTAATCTGAGGTGCTGTTTGTTAATTGGTGATGTTCGAGGCTGGTAACTCTCCTCTGCAGCAGAGGGAGGTTTTGGTCTTGCTTTCCTGTGATGGTCTTCATGAGAACCAGTTTTTATATATATATTTTTGTGAATGCACTCGACAATACTGTTCTTGCAAGAACTATTCAAGTACAGTACAGCTGATCTTGCAAGAACTATTCCAGAATAGCTGATCTAGAATGTATAAAATAAATTATTATGCAGACTGGGAGATGTGCTTGGGATGTGTTTTAATCCCACATCTTTGTTTGTCACTATGCCTGATATTTTATAATTCTGTTCAATGTAATTTTATTTGTATAGCATTTTTAACAATTGTCATTGTCGGAAAGCAGCTTTACACAATCAAATTATTCGAATTATTTAAGTTTGTATGGAATGTGAATGTGTATGAATCAAAATGGTCAGATAGTCCCTGATGAGCAAGTCAAGGGCGACGGTGGCAAGGAAAAACTCCCTGAGATGGCAATAGGAAGAAACCTTGAGAGGAACCGGACTCAACAGGGAACCCATCCTCATTTGGGTGAAACAGAAAGTAGGAATTGATCTGCATTTATACTGTGTGTGTTAGGTGGCAGGTAGTTCAGCATAACAGTTGATGTTAATTGATGTAAATATGAAGTCCAGGTAGTTATTGGAGGCTCAGGTAGATTAATTATGAAAAAAAATCTAAAAGTCGACCTAATTTACAATGTACAGCCAGCGCACGCATGCAGGAATGTAAAAACATCTTGCTCGTGAAACATTTTTGGAATCTCAGTCCTGATACACATCTCTAGTTTCACCCCTTTAAGACTGTAAACCATCTTTGGCATGATGTAAAAAAACACGCACACACAAACACACACACACATAGTGCACCAACTATTCATTGACACTCTATGGCCAAAGGTTTCTGGATACCATCATACCATATGTGCTTGTCAAACAACCTATCCCAGTTTCAGTTTCCCCTTTGTTGTTATAATAACGATTACCTTTCTAGGAATGTTTTCCACTAGATTTGTGAATTAGTGCTCATTCAGCCACAAGATCATGAGGGTGTGGGTGACCAGTGAGGGTAGGGGATCATGCTTTGTGCACAGGGTCGTTGTCCAGAACATGTTTAAGCCCTTATGGGTCTGATAATCCAGTGTCTATTTACTTTTGGTTATATTGTGTATATATATTTAGAATCAGTTATTTGTTCATCCCAAATAACATGAATTTTCTTATTAAGTAACATCACTAGTACACATTGTTTAAAAGTTTAGTTGGCCTGTTACATTTGTACCAGCACCAAATAGACTGCCCTATCTGTGTCAAAACTAAGGGGTGGTGAATGAGGATGGGAGTAAAACACGGGGCATGGTGGCACACTTTCTCAACCTCTGTCCTGGATGATGCCATTGTCGTGCACATTTTAATGTTTTTAAAATTTCTGCTCCATCACACCCACTTCCCACTTCAATTCAGAAGAGGCTGTAAGTTAGTTGATTAGTTAAATCAGATGTGTTGGGAGCTTGGAAAACACTGAAATGTCCAGGGCAAGGAGTCCTCCAAGGACAGGTATGGGAACCCATGTACAGTACTTAAGTCCAGGTCCACAGATTAGTGATGGAGACTCAATTGGTCAAAAAGACATCACCGAGAAGAGATATGGAATACTTTGTTTTAGAGAGTTTCAACCAAAAAAAAGCAAACAGATGCAAAAATCATCCAACCAAAAACAGAAGAATACTTGGTACAAAAAGGGAAGTTGAAGCTTCAGCTTCAACAGAGGTCCCTGTGGGGTCACAAGGTTTCAAAAACGGTTAGAAATTATGTGTATAATAATCAATGAAATAATTAAATAATTAAATAAATAAATAAATAACAAAGGATTCCAAAAGGCAGGCTGCAAAAGGCAAGACACGTCAGAGCAAAGGGCAAAGCCGGTTTCTATGTACTCCAGTGTAAAACAAGAGGATTAAGCAATGAACAAAGAAAAGGGAAGATATAAATAGCCTGGTAAATCAGGTACATATGAAAACAACAACAAAGCTTAAAAAGAGAAGTGGGGAAAAAAACACAAAAGCAGAATGTTTCCATCTAGTGTCCAAAGTCGTACGAGTCGTACTGCTGTGTTGAGAAAAGAGGAGCACCTCTGGGTCAGTGTTATCATCTCAGTTGCCGTTTTCCACTGAAGAATGGGGTAGAGGGAAGCTGATGAACTATGCATATACAGTAGGCATATGACCTACAGTCAGTATTTGTGTCCCCATAAAGTACAGAATGTGTATTTAGAAATAAATATGGCAAGAAGATAGGTGAACCTAATAAAGTCATAGTTTGGTATAACTTAGATCAGGACAAAAGGCAACAACAGTAGAACACACCCAAACATAAACACATGGACTACTGCCTACTGCATTTTTCATTCTAGGTGTTATTTGTATTCATGAAGCCCATCACGAGTGCATGAAGAGTCTTTGGTACAGTACATTTGGCAGGGCATCTGAGTGAAGATTATGCATTCTTTTAGTACATTTACTCACGTCATATTTAAAACAATTTGTACATGGTGTCCAGGGTTGCTACATTGTTAGTCAGTAATTTGGATTTAAAATATTCCCACTTATTATAGACTGGACCTAAAATTATATCTAATCCCAGTCAGGCCAGACCAAGATCAAATTATCATTAACCCTTGATTATGTTTTATTACTCATATTTGCGCAGGTGCAAAACACAGCAATTTCAAGGTGTTCCAAAAGTATTCCAAAATTGGGCAAAAATATCAAAAATAAAATAAAGTTGTTGCAAATACTTAAATTAAGCAATAATGAAAATGTTTTAATAATTTCAATCATTAAAATCAAAGTTAATCATGCACCTTAATAAAGCTATTTTTGTCTCATTTTTTTTGTATTATTGCTTATTACCTTAATTATTAAAATCCTTTTTTTGTTTTGTTTTAGTTTTCCCCTGTTAACCATAACCATGCTCCAAAATCTAGGATAAATCTTTCTACTGATCTGGCCTCTGAATCATTATATGATAGATTGCACCTTAAATATAGTATCTGACGAGTATTCTGACCCTTGACCATGTGCTCAATAAACCGCAGCTTTTCACTAAACAATCCAGAACAAGCTATCATACAGACGTGAGAGCTAGTCCAAGCAATCTATGTTTTCTAACTTACTGACACTTTAGCTAAATAGATAGCTACAGTAATTGAATAGCAATCTAACGTCAGATAAATAAACTAAAAATAACAATTTAAAAAGTGAGTACGTTTTGTTTCCCACCTCTCAAATTTTAATCATGGTGATAAAACACGAGGACCAAAAGCCCTGCAATAAAATATCCTTAAAACTATTACTCAATTAACCTGTTTACAATGCTCTCATTGGCCTTATAATTCATTTAAACAAAGACCATTCTATTAAGAAATAATAAAAAATGAGCATATTAAATCATTGTATAATTAAAAAGGAAAGAATACCTTCATGGTTGTTTTCGTCTCGGTGAGTAACTGTCATTCTGGAGCTTCCTGTAAAGGCTGCAAAGCGTGCTACCACAAACCTGACACAGTAAGCACATTAAGAAACGTGAAAAAGAACAACGAAGAAGAGAAATTCTGCTGTACGTATAGTATACAATTATGCAAACTAAGAATAAATGTAATTTAATTATTCGCTTTTTAGCTATTTTTATGCAATTAGCCCATGGAAGGCCAGCAGAGTTACCTGGTACCTGGCTTTGTGCTTGCATCATACTGCGTTTTGTTCAAGACCATCAGAAGCAACGGAAGCCTGTTGTGGTTTTAGAGAAAATGAAAGCTCTCGCACAGAAAGACACTCTGAGCAGCTTATGGTGAAATGATACTTGTAGAATGTCACAAAAAATATGACTATAAGATTTTATATATGGATGTATGTATATATTGTAAGACAACTCAAACTCAGTCAAAAATTTGGCCCCACCTTCTAACTCCATTGTCTTTCCAGATTTTTATTTCTTTCTACATTATAAAACTATGCTGAAGTCACCCAAAATATGCAATAATCTCCTTTGAACTGTTGATATTGAAATGTGTTTGCTATCTTATGCTTTGTAAAGTCTTCGTAACGGCTCTAATCTGAGGTGCTGGGTGTTAATTGGTGATTTCTGAGGCTGGTAACTCTAAATGACATTCTCCTCTAGAGCAGAGGTAAGTTTTGGTCTTGCTCTTCTGGGATGGGCTTCATGGGAGACAGTTTCATCATGGTGGTTGATGGGTTTTGCAAATGCACTTGACAATACAGTTCCTGTAAGAACTATTCCAGAATAGCAGACCTTCATGTCTTCAAATAACAAAGAGTATAAAGTGGCATGTCAAGACGCAACGAGATGCAGATATTTGCATTGACCTTTGTTAAACAAAATTCAAGACCAGTAAAATCAGCACAATTTAATTGCAAACTACCAGTGTACCTGAATAAAGACAACACAGCAGTCATAGCTAACTTGTTTCCAGTTTTACTAAATTATGGCTTTTGGAATTTAGTAGTAAAATCAGTGGCAGATGCAATTTTAATTGACTATCAGTATGTATTATATGATTGGCTCCCCCAACCGCACTTTATCAGGTCCAATCATATCCAGAAAGGGCCAGTGTGGGTGGTTGAAGGCTTTCATTCCAGCCAAGTAGATGCCACACCTGATAGTCGAATAAAAGCCAAGAATAACTAATTAAACAGGTTGAATAAGGTGTGGCTTTTGCTTGGTTGGAATAGAAGACGGCACCCACATAGGCCCTTATATAATTGATGATGAGATCAAGGAATCGATAGTGGACTTTATAGAGGACTTGTCGTGGTCCTGTCACATCGACACCGTGGTGAAGAAGGACCGGCAGCATCTTTACCACCTTAGACTCCTGAAAGATTGTAGGCAAATTTCTATTTAAGTTATTTGTATTCAATTAAAATGTGTTTAATTGTATCCATCTAGTGCAATCTTCGTTTTATTGTAATGAAATCCTTCCATTCTATTCTATCTTTCTATTTTAGGTCACGGACAGTCCTATAAGCATTTCACTCCATATCGTACTGTGTGTGGTTGTGTACGAGACAAATAAAATGTAAGCTTAGATTTGATTTTGATTTTCAACTCTCCAGCACAATAGGGGGTGCTATGAACACACTTAGTTAGTGGAGCGTCTGCGGCGAAGAAGAAGAGGGGCAAAAAAAAAAAAAAACAGAGAAGAAGAAGAAGAAGTGAAAAGTCACGTGACCGGGCCTTCGGTTGTTTGTCAACAGTGTAGTAGCATCCACTAGGGAAAAGTGAGCGCAGTCAGTCGTTGTGAGGTTTCTGAACTCTCACCATGTCAAGGGTAGAATAGATAGGTTTAAACGGCTTAGTTTGGGGGTCGGGGGTAAATATCTGCGAAAATGAACCAAGAGTCGACCCTGTCGAGAGTGAACGTAGTGCTTGTTATGGCCTACGGAAGCCTGGTAAGGAACGAGCTAAGTGGCTAACAGGTCACGGGTTAATGCGCGCGATTTTTCTGTTACAGTGCACTTGAGGATATAAATGAAGAGTATTAACGTTTGAGGTTTCTGTGAAGAACAGCGCGGCTAAGATATTCAAGCACTGAGGTAATATCCTGTCCTGTGTGCGTTGTGTGTCTTTCAGGTGTTTGTGTTGTTGTTTATCTTCGTGAAGAGGCAGATCATGCGGTTCGCTATGAAGTCCCGCAGAGGCCCGCACGCGCCGGTGGGACACAACGCCCCAAGGGTAACACGCTCTTATAGGTTGCCTTCCTGTCCGGAGTATCGGTGTTAATAACGATAGTAACTAAAGACCTGCATTTATTGTCCTGTTTCCAGGATCTCAAAGAACAGATCGAGTCTCGGCTATCTAAAGTGAATAACATCCGCTATGAGCCGCGGCTGCTGTCGGAGGACGACGACAGGCTGAAGCATCGCGGGCAGAACGGTGAGCATGATGATGGGCTGGGTTTACTGATCTGAAGGTCACTGCTGCCAGAGTTGTGCCTTTGAGCAAGGTCCTTAACCCTATCTGCAACTTGGCCCTTGTCAAAGTTACTCATGTTTGCTCATTTTTTCTGCTTCCAACACATCAACTACAGGGGGGGGGGAAAGGTTCACTTACTGCGTAATATATCCCACTCACTTCCAGCTGCCACTGTAACAAGATATTGTAGCTACAGTACTGTGACAAGGGCCAAATTGTAATGGCTAGACATCTGAGTCAGTGCAAATCCAAAACTGCATCTCTTGTGGGATGTTCCCAGGCTGCAGTGGTCAGGACATCCCAAAAGTGATCCAAGGAAGGAAAACCTGTGAACTGGCAACAGGGTCATGGGTTGCCAAGACTCACTGATGCACATGAACGCTGGCCTGTGTAGTCTGATCCAATAGAAGCACTACTGTAGATCAACTGCTTATCGCATGGAAACATTAAAAGTGCTATTACAAATGTTCTTAATAGGAAAAAAAGATTTTGATATGGCTTAAATGTCCGTGTTTGTTGATGATTTGCTTGTCTAGTTCACCAAAAGTAATGTGCAGGTCATACAACGCATAAAACATTAGCTTCCAGGACCCAACGATAACTCCTGTTTCACTTTTTTCCCACAATCGCAAATATGATCACAAACTGATTCATGTCTAAAAGCATAAAAAAAAAATCTTAGTGGAGATCATTCTCCACTAAGATTTATATCATGCTCAAAAATGACAAATGTAGTCACTGACTTAAAAAGTGCGTTGAAGTATTTTAAAGGTGGATTGTAGTTGATTTAAACTCTTAATTTTATTCATGTGTCTATACAATGACTCAGAAATATGCTGAATACTTTGTCTAGTCATGATGGGGAAAGCTTTGTGATGTCACTACTGGGGAGCTTGCACAAAACCTCTCCTATGGGGGTAGTGCAAAATTGCTGAAATTGCTAAATTCAATCTTGCGGCACACCAAACTACTAAGTAGTGTACTCTAATAGTTACTACACTGCGTATGATAGTGTTGTGTACTGTGAAGATTCATAACTTCTGTAGTCACAGAGATCAAAAACATATAAATCCAGGTCACTGTTAACATGTGAAGTTGTAGCAATTTTTGACAAGCCATAAGGATTCGTAGAAAATCATGAGATATAGAAAGTAATTTGTAGGCCAGTCGCGTAAGTTTGTAACAGATCAGAGTAGTCGGAATTGTACGTACATTGTAGATACATAGCAACATACATATCCAGTGTGCAGCTGGTTGAATGAGGCCTGGAGTCAAGCGACCAAGAACCATCAAGAATTTAAATTTGGCACACTTTCGACCATTTCAGGAATGTGGGAATGGAATCTTACTCTGAAACAGCTGAGCACCTGACTGAAACTCTGGGAAAACAAAATACAAAACTATAGTGATATTTAAAAATCAAAAATATGTTTTACTGTTTGTGTGTGTCTGTGTGCTTGCAGGCTGTTATAACTATCTGTACAGAATGCAAGCTTTGGATGCCATCAGAGACACTGGTAAGATCCCCCGCATCAGAGCAGATGATCATGGTTTTACCCCAAGCATTTAGAAAGAACTTGATTTGTCTCTAAAATACCATGTTTTTTTCACTCATGGCTCATAGCGTGTTTGCATGTACAGTATAGAGATTTGTTTAGGATCATTTATAAAATGCAAATATTAATAGTTTAAGGTCAGTAACAATTTCTGGTGTTTGTACATGCACACGTTTAAAACCCATGGGTGGGAGGAAACTGAGTACATGTAGGCTTTGTTTCATCGGAGTCAGCCCACGGGAAGAGAAGATATTTTGATTTAAAATATAAATGGAAAATTTCCATATATCATAAAAACTCGAACTAATAATTTTTTTTCAGGTTATCTCAAAATACAACAGATGGCGCTGCACATTTTTTAGTACGCGCTTATGAGTGTGCAATTGGAAATGACTTAATAAACGCAATCTCACACCTTCAGTCCACGCACTTCATGGTAACACCAAAATTCGACAGGTGGTTTTATATGTTTTTAAAACACGCTTATGAGTGTGCAGTTAAATTATATGTGTGCGTAAAGAGAGATTTTATTTATTTATTTTTACTATGGAAAAGGCTGTTGTGAGCTAAAACAAGCCCTGTACTTTTGATATTTGAAGATGAGTACATATGTACTTTTACTCAAATAGACAAGTAAATGTGAGTAGTATTTGCACTGGGGAATCTACTTTCCTCAAGTGCAGGATTTGTGTAATTTGCCCAGCTCTGCTAAAACCTAATTCTTTAAATTAAGTTTAGTTCAGCTAAACCAGTGTTGAGTCATTTAAAAGAAAACAAGTACATCTAGGAAAAATCTACATGCTCTGTAGGGAGTGGTGTCATAACACATACTGTATGATCTTTCTGTTTTGATATAATCAACGTAATGAGTGAAAACATTTTGGATCCATTTATATACAGGTGGGTTTTCCAGAACCTTCATCATTACTCTTGGGGACCATGAAACTTCCAGTTTGAACTGAAACAGCTTGTTAGGTTTTCTACCGTTCTGGCATCATTTGATAACTCCCTATTAAAGAGAAACATTAGATGTAGTTTTAAAAGTCTGTTGGGTATAATAGTGTCAGACATGTGCAGTATTACACATTCAGAAATTCTAGTTCAGAACATTAGACACTTTCAGTAGTTCCTGAGTGCATGTTTAACACTGGTATATGTGGTATTTGCTTTGTCATCTTCATCCCTCACACACACACACACAGGCATTGTTTGTCCTGATCTGGCCCGCTGCCCCAGCGCTCTGACCGGCCCCCGATACAGGAAATGGCTGCTGGACCTGCGCAACTCTCACTCACTGATCAAAACCAGCCACAGCAGCCTCATCGACCGCCTTCTGGAGGGCTACGACAACGCTCGTCACGGCACCTCGGTGAGTGTGTGTGTGTGTGTGTGTGTGTGTGTGTGTGTGTGTGTGTGTGTGTGTGTGTGTGTGTGTGTGTGTGTGT
>JAQMYL010000033.1:8917433-8937093 GCA_030014365.1 Clarias pachynema | reverse complement strand
GATATATATCGTTATCGAGGTAGAAAATTGCTTCTACCGTGATAGAAGATTTTGGTTATATCGCCCACCCCTACTTGCATACATGCACTCGCACAGGCCACATAATTGGCATTGTTCAAATACTCGCTTGTCTACCTTATGTATATCTGGAGGATTAAACACAGAGTCCACTAGATGGAATGTCGGAGCCAAAACATCTCTCTGTCCATCTGTTTGCCAAGTTGAACAATAATGTCTGAACAATAACGTCAGTGTGCATAAAGTTTTATGCACACTGACGTTTAGCGTTCATTGTCAAGCCTGTGTTTAAAATTTCCTGTAGTGGGCGTAATTGTTCTCATCGAGCTGCATGTTAAAATCAAATCTCTGACCTTACCTTTAAAACCATTGGTTAATCTGCAAAATTGAGAAAATAAACCTTTTCGTCGTTTTTTAAATTTAGTGTAAGTTTGTATCATCGGGGACAATGTCATGTTAAATCCTGAGGACAGGTGCAAGTGACACACAAAATGATTGTATTATGTATGCAATGGCCATATCATGTACCTGTATACACAGATAACAGCAAGTATGTACTTTGTACCACTGAGTGTGTATAGCATTAAAGTCAGAAAAAGCATTTTTTTTTGTTTGTTTTTTTCTTGGCAGGTGTTTGGCGAAGCGGAGTTCCTCAAATACAACGAAGACTTGACCGAGTTGGCTGCCCTGTGAGTGCACTTCTCTCTCTCTCTCTCTCCTTCTTTCTGTTTCTCAGTTACACACCGAACATTGTAATAATAAAGGAAGTGGTGGTTTTCCTCTGGGTCCTCCAGTTTCCTCCCACAATCCAAAGACATGCCGAGTGTGTGTGTGAGTGAGTGTGTGACTGTGCGAGCTTGTGCCCTGTGGGTTGTATTGGCACCCTGTCCAGGGTGTACCACACCTCAGGCTCCACACTTCCTCCGATGCTGTACAGGATAAGTGGTGTAGAGAATGAGTTTATGAATAATAGAATTTTTTTTAAAAAGAATATTTATTACTATAATAAAATACAAAAAGTTGTGTTATGTAAGGCATTCAATTATGAGTTCTGTTTGTAGTTAAGGTAGTCTGTATTTTAATTAAGGCACCACATGGTAACATAGTAGTGTTTGCAGGATTATTCTAACAATAATTTTCAAAATGTGAGCATTAGGTGCACAGAGTATTAGGAGCTATACAGAGCTGGCAAGGTGCTGGACCCAAAGTGAAGCATAAGTGTTATTTTAGTAACTGCTGGAACGCATATACTGTATACAATCTATTTATAATACTTTTAAAATGTAAAGTTCTCATATAAAACAGAAGAGATCTCTTTTTAATAATACAAATATGAATTAACTAAATTACATTGTTTTCAACCTTCATGCGTTGAAGTAAGAAAGTGGAAAATGTGTGACGCCTGCAGGTTTATCTTTAGCAACAACTTAGCCAGGTGAATGCAATGAGTAACTTGCTTTTACCTTCAAAGAGCACTGAGTCAGTCATCTCTATTTAACAAGATAATGGGTTTGACGTTGATGGATCTAAGGCAAATATTTGAACTCTCTTGAAGGTAAGAATTGCAACTGTGTTTAATGGTTCATGTTCTGCTCATAGATTTCCTTTTACTTAACATTTATGGCACAGGTTTAACTACAGGCAAATATAAGTTTCATTCAATTCTGTTCAGCCAGTTTTGCGCGACAGAAATTTTTCTGAGACTGGCTTTGGGTCCTCGAAGGTATGAAACTTATAGATATTATTAAAAGGATGAGTTCTGACCAGACAAAGGCTTTGTCTGTCAGGTGTAGATTTAAATTTACTTGCAACAGTTGCGAAGATAACGCCCTCCACATAATAAAGGCAGCTCCGATAGAGGGTTTTCTAAATTATTACCAAATGTTTAATGTTTTAGAATAACACAAGCCTTTAAGGTACCAGCATCAGTTCTAACACACGTCTTCTCATCACTGTTTGCGTCCACAGTGTAAAGGTGCACTCCAGTTCCAGCAGCCTGAACCAGCAGCATCAGTCTGCGGCTAAAGACCTGACGAGCTCGCCCGGCCCGTCCTCAGCCTCGACCATCCAGGTGACGTACCTGCCTTCCTCAGGCCAGCGCAGCAAGAGACCAAAACACTTCCTAGAACTCAAAAACTTCAAGGACAACTATAATACACTGGAAAGCACATTATAGAAATGTGTATTTGTCCAGTCAAACGCACGTTAACAACAGACTGGCCTGTAGCGGAGAGGACTCGGATAACCTTGTTCTGCAATGTGGGGTCATTTAAACTTAAATGCACAAGGTACAGAGGACACAGCAAACAGGAACTGGTCTTTGCGTTTGTGCAGCATCGACAAGCCGAAAGCCTGTTTTTGGGAGACACAGTTTAAAAGATAATGGTATTGAATAGGATTAAGGTACGACTGGTTAAAACACTTTCAGTGTTGCATATTGAGGAAACGTCACTGCCTCTGTTTTTCAGCGTTCTCTCATTCAGAGCTGCCTCTATGAACTATGGAATACACTGATTGTAAAATCTAAACAACAAAAAAAATACTCTGACCTCTGCTGTATAGCACTTGGTAAGCTTTCCGATACAAACAATGGGATTAGAAAAAGAGCTCAGTAGCCATTTTGATGATTAACTTAATGTAATTCTCCCACACAGTCAGTACCTTACTGTAGCAACTGATAATAAATTATAATAATCCATTAAAGGGAAAGCTAGGAGATGGCACGCTTTGATGATGTACATATGTGAGGTCATATAAGTGCACTTTATTTGCTGTGTAAGTACAGGAGGAATGTAAGAAATGTGATGGATTTGGAACAGTGCGTTTCGGGCATGTGCATATGTGACTTGAATTAAAAGAAAACCTTGTGTCTTTGTATGTCACTGGTTAAAGCAATGGTTTGGTGTCAAAAATATACACAATGCTTGAGGCCGCAGTGTAAATCTATTGAACCAACCGTGAGCTCTTAAAACTTGGTGGTCTTGGTTGATCTTTGAGATAGGAAGAAAACTGTGTACATAATGTTTGGACACAAAAAATTATCATACATTATACAAGGCTAGACTTTAAGCAATCACCAAATGTAGGTGAGAATTCAGAATGTTAATTTGGGCAAGGATCACATTACAGGCCATTAAGTACAGTTCAGATTTTTTTGGTCAGATCAGATTTGCATGTCATGAATTATGAGTTCACATTCATAATTGCAAGTAACCTTTATCTTATCTTACACTAACGTGGATGTGTCTGCCCTCTGAAAAGACACACGTTCACACATCTATATTGCTTTGCCCACACCATCTGGGTTAAACACACATTTGTGTAACAAGTCATTCATTTCAAACCAACGATGTGATTTTAGAACAATATGCTTGGGATTTTGCCCTGGAGGATGACAAGCAGACAATCGGCTGTATTTGTTGAGGTCCAGAAGAAATAAGAAAGCCAGACCCCTCGCTTTAGCTCTTTTAGCAACTAGTGTTAACTCTGCAATGAAATCCCCACACTGCCAGTGGTGACTGATGATGTCAGCACCTGACACGAATTCTGATACGACCATTCTCCTTTAACTTGCATAACTACATATCAGACATACTGTATATCTGATCTAGGATGATGTGTGAAAATGATACGAAAATCAAATCTGTGTCACATTAAGGTGAAAAAAAAATCTGATTTGAATCACTTCAGGCTGGTAATTTGAATTCACTGGTTTTAACTCGTCATGCATTTTACTGAAAACACACATACACCTTCAAATTCATGCAGTTATCCAATCAGTCGATCATGTGGCATCAGTGCAGTGTATAAACTCATGAGCTGCAACTCAGGAGCTTTGGTTAACCCTTACGTCAGAGAAATAAATGAGGACAAAATGAGGCATGGTTGTTGATGCCAGTTAGCCTAATCTGCATCTCCTTGGATTGTGGGAGGAAACCGGAGTACCTGGAGGAAACCCGCCCAGCATGGGGAGATCATGCAAACTCCACGGACGCAGATCTGAGGCGAGAATTAAACCGCGACCCTTGAGATGCAAGGCGGGATGTAGGAAAATATCTATCAATTCACAGTTTTCAATTATCCCACAATATGTATGACCATATTTGACTGTTCCAGACTGTGTGAATTTCTTTCTTAGCACACATTAGGCTGCGTAATATTAGTTGAGTATTTAAGTTGAGAGTGCCCCAGCCTATGTGAATATTATGGGGGTCACTGTATTGCAGTGGTCACCCCTTAGAATGTAGTAGGATTGGAAATTTACAGCACGAATAACCAGCTGACAGATCTGCGGAAAATAGTATGTGATCCACTTAGCAGTCGTATCCACTTGGACCAACAGAAACATATATTTTTTTAGATTGTGGAATATACAACACAAAGAACTGAGCAAAAGTTAATATAATGTTATGTCCTTAATAAACTGTGTGTGTGTTTCTATATTTAGCAGCTGTACCTAATGTCAGTTTTAACAGTGCAACACATCCCTTTTCAGCAAGGAATTTTCTTAACCACTAGATGGCAGTGTTTTATATGAGTCTCAGTGATTACCATTCAAGTCTAATTCAAGGATTATTTACGAAATATTTTCTATGATGTCCACTATCTCACTGTGAGTGTGAATATATAGAGGTTCCTGCGAATCACGTGACTAATGACAAACGAGGCATCCGGCTTGCCGAAATCACGTGATTCAACTATTACAAAGTAAACGCTCTTTCACATGTACAGTACTGTCCTGTATGTCACACTTCTCCAATCAGCATACTGTGCGCCCCTAGTGGCAGGACACGTGTAATACAGCCATTGTATTTGAATGGAGCCACCAAGAAAGAGGACATCTACCATTTCGAAAAGTAATTTCTCCCAATAAGGTAACTGCTGTAGTATTTTTTATTTTTTTGTCTTTGTGGTTGTTCTTCACTTAATTTTCATACACACACACACACACACACACACACACACACACACAATAAATGATGAATGCACTATTACTTAGTTATATGCAGTTATCTCCATATTATCCAGATGCTGTATGTCCATATTAATTGTGCTAGGGTCTGCTTGCAACACAAAATATGTCCACTAGATGTCAGTACAATGAGCTCTAAAATAAAGTTTTTTGAAGCTTGGTTGGATGAAGCTGCTCTATTATAATGCTTGTTAAAAGATTTCTCAAACTCACACTCTCTCTCTCCTTCTCTCTCGTACACACACACACACACACACACACACACACACACACAACGATGAATGCAACATTACTTGCAGTTTTATGTCCAAATGTATTATGGCAGGGTCTACATGCTACACTAAATATGTCCACTAGATGTCAGTACAATGAGCTCTTAAATAAAGCTTGAAAATAGTGAATTTAAATGAGGGACTACACCAGCTATCCGTGTTTATTGTTCAGTTATTAGATAATGCCAAACGTAAATAAAGTAATTTTTATGGCTTTATGTCATTTATTTGTTACATATACTGTACATTACAACACAGTGAAATTATTTTCTTTTCTGTATTTGTGCCAGTTTTAGAAAGCTGGGGTGAGAATGCAGGGTCCGCCGTGATCCCCTGGAACAAACTGTGTTAAAGGGCTTTAACTGATCAACAACCAAGAGCCTGAGTCTGCTCCCTGAGTTACCACTACCCAATTTTTCGCTGCTAGTTTATTATTGTTTACTAATGTGGCACACAAAATAACTTATTATTAATATTTATATTTCTGTGGCTCGTCAGGCTGATTGCACGGACCTGCTATTTTGTTTACAATAACATGATGACACCATGAATCTAAACTAAACCAGAGGCCTAAAGCTCACATGCACAGTGCTGTGTAGCAAAAAATATGAAAACAATACTTTTAGAACACTTTATTAAAACTTTCATAAATACATATGGTATTTAATACAGCAATTCTAAAACAATTTGTTTCACTACAAAAATAGTTTTATATTAAATAAACAGCAGAGTGTAAGTACAGTAAGTGCAAAGCTGAAGGCCAGTTTCAGAAACAAAATATATACAATAAGCAGGAATCAAGAAGCACAAAACCTGGTGATAAATTAAAAAAAAAATACAGTGAAATGCATTGTTTCAACTATTGATTTGTTCTTAATACACATATTATTACATGATTCTTCTTAACTTATCCAAGTAATCAGGATTGTTACTTCATATATATTGAACTGTTATGACAGCAGTCATGAGTCACTAAAGATTCTCTGCAAGGTGTTTTAGTCTGTCTATAAAATATAATATTTCATGACAGGGGAGATCCTGACAAGCTCCAAGTTGGTTAGTAGTGCGTTAGTAGACCTATACGTGACCTACTGTATACCACGAGAGTGATTTAGATTTAGTGCCCAGTAAAAATCTAAAAAAAAAAAAAAAAAAAAATTCTGAAACTCAATACGAGTGCTGCTCACTCACTCTGGTGTGATTTGCATTTGCTCATCTTTGATTTTTTAAATCCCATTCTCGCCATTAAAAAGATTGCAGACTTAATGGAATATGTTAGCACCTTGCACAGACACTTAGTTGCATGCATTAATCAAAACCATACAGAAACTTTACTATACACCTTCATTAAGACCAAGCAACCTAAAGCTCCCTGCTCGCTCCCCATATTTATACAAAGGTTTGTTAGCCTTAAGAGCTTCTGTAATGCTTGTCGGATTAGAAATGAAAAACGTGTGATTTTTGAGTCAAATGTGAGAGAGAAAGTGAAAGGGCCACGATGTTTTCCTTCTGTTTGTCTGTTCACAAAAGGACCGCATTGTATTCAGAGGTCCAGCCTCAAAGGAATACCTTCCCACACACTCCCACTGTTTCCTCAGTTGTGCTTTGGTGTTCTATTCTTCATTCCGGTTAAACGTTACTCTACAGACATTTAACACTTCTAAACTCATACATCAGCTGAGTTTGAGTCAATATACGCTTGCTCACAGACATATTAACACCTACACCTAGATTATTTACATAAATATATAACTGAAATTCATTACTTGTGAAGCTGACAATGCATATCATGTCGAGCTGCACTCGTGAACATCTGTAGTCAGTGAGTTAGATAAAAATGGCACCATTGCTGCTGTGGTTCTTAGCATGACACACTGTGTAGCATTACAGCCTGATGTGCTTCTTGAGTGTGTAGATAGTCTCCAGTCGTTCGGATACGGATTACGATAACGTCCCTACCGATGTTCATGACTTGATCTCTATGACTTTAATGAATGGCAGATTCTTGTTGCTTTGTGTGGATGGCTTCAGAGGTCTACTGTGGAAGAGAGCAAGATGTTGCCATTAGCATGTGTTGTATTCGTACCAAGCATGTTTGTGCATCAGTGTGTATCTGTATGTTACCTGTAGACGATCTGAGCATTGGAATTTGACAAAAAGCCAGAGTCTGTGCTTTGACCATCCAGGAAATAATCCAACTGATCACGCAGCTCTCGGTTCTGTATAAACAAGTGATTGATCCATGTGAAACATGTGATGAATACACAAGAAAAATTATAGACTAAATATATTGTGGGGGGAAAAAATGTCTGTGCATGTGTGCGCGTGTCCTGACCTCTGCTTCAAGGAAGGCGACCTTCTCTTCCAGTTCTTTGATGGTGCGATCCCTCTCCTGAATCACCATTCGTGAGTTCTGCAACTGTATAAGGGAAAACTGTGAGTGTGACTGTCTTCATTAAAAAAAGGTTAAATAAACTGCAGGCGGCACGGTGGTGTAGTGAATAGCCGATTCCCGGCCAGGCTCGATTCCCGTCTCTGTGTGCATGGAGTTTGCATGTTCTCCCTGTGCTTGGTGGGTTTCCTCCGGGTACTCCGGTTTCCTCCCACAGTACAAAGATATGTAGGTTAGGCTAATTGGCGTTCCCAAATTGCCCGTAGTGTGTGAATGAGAGTGTGAGTGTGTGTGTGTGTGTGTGTGTGTGTGCCCTGCGATGGATTGACACCCTGTCCAGAGTGTACCCTGCTTTGTGCCCCGAGTCTCCTGGGATAGGCTCCAGGTCCCCGCGACCGTGAATACAGGATAAAGCGGTATAGAAGATGAGTGAGTGAGTGAGTAAACTGCAATTGTGATTTTGTACCTGTTCGATCATCTGTCTGAGTTTCCTCTGCTGGCTCTTCAGCATATCGTCAAGGTGGTGTATCTTCTCCTTAACGATGGCATTCTCCTTCTCCAACTCCTCCAATCTACACAAGGCACAGTTACCTTTAGTTCATTATATACTATGAAAACGTGTGGTGGTCTTATAGAATGTTCACTGAGAACATGTACTTGTGAACCAAAAAAAAAAAGATTTTCTTGTTACCTAGCTTGTCAGTAGCTGGCAAATTTTTACATTTATTATTATTTATAAAATCCAGTCAAACACTGTTCGAACTCATTCTTGTTATTTGAACTTGCAACCTCACAGTCACTACCCACTGCTCAACCAACATTAATGCTGAGGTTTGTACCAGTGACTTGTGAACTAGACCAAACAATGGACATTTGTTTCCTAGCGCCACCTGCTAAACCGAACCTTCTGACGTTCACTTCTACTCACCTTTCCTTGTCAGCTTGCCCTTCCTCTTTCAGCTCTCGCAACTGCATTAGCTCTGCCTCTCTGGTCATTAACTGATCCCTGAGGGACGAGCTCTCCTGTTCCATGCCTCCCATTAACCTCTGGAGCTCTCTGATGCGCTGGTCCTGCTGCTGTGCACTGATCTGAGCTTCCTTCAGCTGATCGCTCTGCTCAGACAGCTGCCTTTTGTACAGACCTGCTTCGGCCTGAGGAAGAACAGAGAAATCGTACGCTTTGACGAGGGACAAGATTGAAGAGACAGAGAGAATGTGGCATTTCCATAAACGGTGTTTTTATGTGCATGGTAGAACAAAACAAAAGGTTTTTACATACAGTATGTGTAAGTGGGGGGATGGGTTAAAAACTTATATAAAGAGGACATGATTAAGGCTCATAGACACACATGGTGATAAACACAAACACACGGTGGTGCTCTTGCTTCTGGAATATCACCACACCCTCTTGAGAATACCTGCCTAGCATTTGTTTATGGATACACAACTCCATAAACAAGTCACACCTTGACAACCTCCACCTTTTATGCCATGGAATGTAGTAAGCCCAATTTCTGTTCCCACAGGTTCCTCAGGAATGCGGTACATGCTTATACATAGCTGTAATGATCCATACAATAATGAAATCGTCTCGCGGCATGTAAAGAAAAGAAAAGGCGTAGACCAGACGAGAGACTCACTTGTAATTTCTCCTTCTCCTCTTGGTGTCTTTTCTCTGCCTCCTGAAGCTGACTGTACAGTCTCTTGCTGACTTCCCTCATCCTCTCTCGCTCCTGCTCATCCACAAACTCCTAACAGAGGGAAAGTTCGAGAGACAAGAAGAGAGAGTTAGCAATTCAGGGGTTTCTGATTTGATTTATGGAGATGCATTGGTTTCATGTCACATATGGGTTATGCAACACTTCTGTTTATGAAGTTTGAACAAGTCAGTACAGCTCACTATGCTGAGACCATAATTTATTCGTACTTCTTCTGGAAGATGTAAAACTTTCCCTGGGAATATTTATAGAATTAGAATGAGGAAGAAGAAACCAGAAGAGGAAGGAACAGTCTGTACGAAGTGTGTGTGTGTGTGTGTACACGTCATCGAGGCGTGAGCCTTAGAACTGGGAAGTTCTGTATAGTGAAGGCAGCACTTAACTTTTTCCATTCATTTTCCAGTCAGCACTGAGCCCCTGCCTACACACACACACACACACACACACACACACACACACACACACACACGGCACTGTGGAGGAACCTAATCCTGCCTATTCAAAAATTTCCCTGAAATTAAAAGCGGCTTTGTGAAGCACAATGTGTGCTGGATGTGCTCTCACTGCAAATGGTTTTTGGACAATTAGAGACACTGAGAAATGTGGAATGCACTGGGAACTGTTCTGCTAAAGAGCACTGCCATTAAAGAAAGAGCTGCAAGATGGAATGAATGCGGGGGGTTTTTCTGCGCTTGTGTGTAGCTTTGAATAGATCCTAACTGTGTGTATATTCAGGTGCCAGGCTGTGTACAGCAGTGTGTGTGTACAAGGATTACAGTAAAACTCCTTCCTGGTTTAGAGTTTGGAACAAGTGTTTTCGTTGTTTTAAAGAGAGCAGAGGTGAACAAAATGTTAAAATAATGTAAATATATATTTTATAGCTCCGATCTATAAAAAAAAGTGCTGTGTTTAAGGTGTTACTGTTTACGTGTGACATTATTACATATTTTATGGAAAAAACAAAAACTGTTGACCCAACATACCTACAACTCATAGAACTGATTTACAGTGTAGAGCTGCTTGTTGTGCTCTATGCTTGTGTCCTCTTCATACATCCCCATGAGGGTTTATATGTGTGTACTGTATATGTAGATGTGTATGTGCGATACCAAAAGGCCAAATGAAAACCACTTACTTGTTTTTCTTCACTGTCCTGTTTTGACAGTGATGTCAGAGCACAATTCCCTCTGTTCATACCAGTTTGAGCTAACTGCACCTGAAAGAGCGAGAGACAGAAACTAGTTCATGTCTTGTCCTGTTGTCCATACTCATCCCACTATGATTTATACAGTATATACACACAAACTCCTCTTGCCTTGTGCTCAGTTCTGTGGTGGTTTTTGGCTGCCATCTGCTCTCTCAGGCTCTTCAAACAGTATCGCACCTGGTAAAGACAGTAATTGTGACTCACACTTGTATACACATTACATACAGTGTGAATGTGAATGTTACATTCACATGTGAATGCGCTGCAGAGCTTATGATTACACAAGGCGGACTGACGGACCTCTTGTATTTGTGAAACCTCATCCGAGAGCATCTTCAGGTTCTGCTGATTGCTGTTCTCTTCCTTTTTCTGCGCTTGCAGATACACCTGAAACACAAACACACGCTCACCATCACCACGCCTTGGCACACACGCTTGAGCAATGCATTTATGCAGAAGAGTTTGTTGTGAAAGCACTGGAGTGGCGAGCCTGCCGGGATTTAAGCGGACTCGCCCTCTTTTGCATCACGACCGTTGTTTCTACATGCAACATCCTGGTCCATCCGCCTCACCTTTATGACTTCGACCTTCTCTTCGAATTTGATGGGCTCGTTCTTTAGCGGCTGCCTCTCGCTAGTCGGCTGCACCAAAGCAAATGCTCTGCCGATCGGCTGGAATGTTAAAGAGGACAGGTTGATCGATTAGGCTGATATCACGTGAACATGTTCTATTAAAAAATATATAATAATAATAATAATAATAATAATAATCTGTTCCAGATTTCTTTCGGAAGTGATTAAGAAATTCCCCAAAGGCAATCACATAACATTCAACTGACATCAGGCAACACGTCATGTTCTGTACTTGAAGGTTTGATACCCCTCAGGGTGAATGTTTTTTCTGCTGTTAATACTGTGCTTTATTGATGCGTCATCAAAATTCGACTTGTGAGAGCTTGTGAAAACTACGTAGTGTTGTACTATTATACGAGGGATGTTCAAGTCAAACTGAGCACTGTGATGAAGGCATGAAACCGATTGACATTTACAGAAGACTTCAAGCACAGTACAGTGATGAGACTCTTTGCTGCAGTAAAACATCTGAATGCTGCAAACGCTTTAAAGGCTGAACGTCCATCCTACGTCCTGTAAGTCCTAACCTCGCTCCAGGCCATTTATACATGTTTGGTCCATTAAAGGAGTTCCTGGGAAGCTAGCATTTCAGACATGAAGCAGGCAGTTCGATCATGGCTCCAGCTTTCCACATTGATGGTGTTCAAGCACTAGTGAAACGCTGAGATGAGTCCATCGGTGTAGCAGGGGATTATATAAAGAAGTAAAGGGAGTTTTTACTCTCATAGCCATGTTCTGGTATTCTGCACATCAAAAGTCCCGGTTTGACTTAAACGTCCTTATATATAATAATAATTTAAAAAATAATAATAATAATAATCTTTACGTAAATACTTTGAAGTATTTTAAAATCCAGACATGTGCATGTATTTAGTTGAAGAGAAAACTCTGGCCCTTAGTGAGGAACATAAAAATCTGTAAACACTAACAGAGGAGCAGAAGGAGGAGGAGGAAAAAGCCAGACAGATGGAGAAAAAGGCTAAGGGGCGGGGGGGGGGAGTTATGTAATTTTGGCTGCGTGAAACAATAAGACTGTGGGCTTCAGAGGGAGTGTTGCATAAAAGACCCCATGTCCTGGACTACAGCCAGGCAGACCTGGTAGTGTTTTCATTTTCATTTTTACTGCAGTTTGAGCATTTCCAGGAAAGACAGAGAACTGAAGAGTGCTTAAAATTCTAGCTAGTTTAGGAAGAACGGCAGAAGGAGGACTTGCCAACTTTCGCAAGAAGTTACGCAGAATTTCCCATTTTACCCGAAGTACACGGTAAAAACCCCCTCTGTTGATTTAAGAATTTCAGTCTTCATTAGAGTCCAACTGGACTGGACCTAATGCAACATCTAATTTAAGATTAGCATTTTGCTGTGTAGTCATGACTACATAAATAAGGCAGTATAAACTCTAAATCCATGCTAGAAGATTTGAGAATATTAATAAATCCTGCATTCATACTAGAACTCGTACTAGAATGTACATCCAGATGTTCACTCATTCATTTTACTTCCATTAACAATGTACAATGTTCTTACAATCTAAATTAAGGAATATTTTTTCTCACACAAGCTCATGAGTCTGTGGTTGTAAGTGTGTAGGCTGGCGGTCTCAGTGTCTTACCTTTCCTACGATATGCTGGTGCTGGATTTGGTCGTGCAGGGTCAGTCGGAGTCTCTGACGACCGTCCTGAAGGACGAGAAGAGACAAAGTGTGAGTGGGGAAAGCCCCAACAAAAGGACTGTTAGAAATAAGGGAAGAGACTAGAGAAGAAATAGAGGGAAAATGTGGGGAGGAGAAACTGAGTAACAGTCCCATGAGTGAGTGTGTGCGTGTGAGTGAGAGTGAGAGAGAGAGAGAGAGGCTAGTGGTCTATAAATGTCGTGCAAGAATGCCAGTGCTTACTTATTGGCAGTGGAAAGAAAGAAAATGAAATACATCTTTCTGTCAGATACAGAGCGTTCTGTTTGACTTCTGGACTCAGCTACTGGAAAATGCCAGAACTCCCGCGGCATGCCTTCGCTCTCGTTTTGAATGTGCATTTGAATTGTGGCGCAGACTCCAAACAGGGCAATGCGCTCTACAGGGATGTGGAATATCCCCATGACGACAGGGTCACAGTGAAATAACAAATACAGGAAGAGGGAACACAGAGGCCACACGAATACATTCTGTACATTCCACAGCATTAAACTATCATAAACTGTGGATAATCAAACCATACACACAGTGTATTATTGCAATAACTTAGACAATAAGACATTTCAACAGCGATCCAGGAATGATGTCCAAATTATAAAACAATACAACGATGTGATCTAACGTTCATCAGGAACATTAACGTCTATCACAGCTGCAAATACTACGGTTATGGAATCATATATCTATGAATAAACACACACACAAGTGCTGAGTTGGCTGGTTGTTGAAGGAGGAATGGACTACAGAAACCAAAATACTGTGGTGACGAATAGGGGATTCCACCGGAACATGTACAAGACAGGAAAAAATAATCACACCCCCGCACACACACACACACACACACACAAACAGAGGTCCTATAAGGTAAAAGATATAGAAATACTTTGCAATAGAAACATAGTTTCTCTGTGTACAATTTCAGAAATACCACGTGTATCCTCTAATGGTTACACCAGCGTGCGTGTGTGTGGTCTAACAGGTCTTCCAGTGATGCTCCATCATTAGGTCTAGAGTCATAAATGCTCATTTCTCTCTTATTGGACTGTTGTGTGACTCTTTTACACACTCTCTGCATCAGTGCATTTTGTTCTTGCGTCACACTCAAACAAGCTTATCAGTGATTGATGTGCCACTGGGCTCGATGTCTTGCTTGGTAAACACAGATTTGAGAAAGGAAAATTCTCTCTAACAAGGTACTTTATATGGACACACTAATAATACTGTTCTGACACCAAACACAGGGACGCTAGGAAAACCACACTTTAAATACGTAGTATAGTAGTATATACAAGTCGCATTAAAACATCTCTGTTTTAAACGGGATTGCTGTTGAAATAAGCCCTGCTTCATCATCTTACTAATACCCTTAACACCCCAGCAAATCTTTAAGATAACATGAAACCAGAATCTCTACCTACCCAGTCAAAACAATAAGATTATTTCCATCCTCGACCAAGTCAAAACAAGGACTCAGACAGGGCATAACTGTGCCATAAATCATGGGCAACGCCTTTGGAGTTATGTCCTGAGACTTAAAAGACCAGAAGGTAAAATATCTAATAGCCAAAATGTTTATTTTTACCTGAGAAACTTGACTGCGTCCAGCCAGCTCTCCGTTCTGTTAAAAGTGGGACACTTGCCTCCTGATAGCCTGCGTGCTGTACGTTTGCCTTCCATAGAAGGCAAAGTAGCATTTAAACGAGGGCTCTGCCAAATTCAACACCACACCTTAGTCCAGGCACGATATCGAGCACAGTGTGCATGTGCGCACACATACTGTACGTTATCTTGCAGGGATTAAGAAGACCATTCAGAGGGCACCGATGATGTATCATTTCAAAGATGGCTGGGCATTTAATAAACACCCAAGAGCCTAATTCAAACACTGGTGTATTCACGTTGACCTTTATTTTAGGCCAGGGTATGAAAACTGCTCATGTCTTAACGCTATATTGATCAAGCTATACAGAGTTCATGCTATGAGATCATTCGTTTATACCATTCTGAGGATGAAGACCAGAACAGGTAGCCATAAAATTAGACAGTCATGACCATATGATTAAAAAAAAAAAAGAGGACTATGATCACGTGCCATGTCTGCTTTCCATAATCAGATATATAATCAAATCAGGTACGAACAAAAGCCCTCTTTTCCTTCCTCGTGGGTTTCATTCTTTGCACTTCCTGCTCCTTTTCTCATGCATCCAGTTTCTTGCGTCTTCTCACATCGTGTCATGTTATAAGACGATATCTGTAAGCAGGAACTAATTTGCAGGAAAAGGCCAGAGTAAATGAGAGTGTGAAAGGAATGAAGACGGACAAGTGGGCAGGAAGGAGAGACGAGAAAACAACATGGGGACAAATAATGAGAGGCAAGAACGAGAGAAGTCCTGAGAATGGAACGTGTAACCTCATACTAGATCAGACTAAAAGGCTCAGGACGCACACACACACACACCGGAGATTCATTGATTCTTCTCAGTTGGAGGTCAGAAGAGAAGCCTAGGCGTAACCGGAGATTTAGAGGTGCATAAAGCATTCAGTGTGTTTCAGATCAGCACACACAAACACTCGGGGTGGATGTCAGGAACAAAATGTCCTAATTGCATTAACCCTAAAGAGACCCAACATCTACCTGCCAAAACCCGTGTGTATTGTCTTATAACTATTAAAACACAATAAGAATAATGATGATAATAATAAAACAAATAATGTATTTATTTTTGCCTGTGATAAAGCAACGTTTAAAAAAAACTAAGTAGGAAAGGATGGAGAAAAAGTCAAACAACAGAGGAAAAGGAATCCGTTTCTTGAGAACAGACATATTCCTTCAATTCCTAACTTCATTACTGATCTGATCTTCACCACCTGGGGCAAGGCAAACTGCTCGACATTCCTTACACTCCATGTTTCATGATCGTATTACGTTAAACCACAGGCTACAAGCCACATGACATAAAGGAATGTTTTTGTATTTCATTAATACAAGCAACATTAATGTGTTTTATAGAAAGCGTATCAGTCATACAATTCTGTTAAACGTTTCTTGACCTTGAGTCACCGTAATTAAAGAGGAAGCTTTCTAACGAAAAAACAAGTGAGATGGAATGAGAGGGATAGTGGATAAATAAGTGAAAGAGGAGGGTAAACAGTAATGACGCAGCAGTAGCCATCCATTTTACATAACCAAACAAGTCAGTGAGAAGCCTGCTATACACAACTGGAAGTACATGTACATAATGACCAACATTTTCAACAGATTTTCTTCACAAATGGATCCTGTTGTAGATCCAGACAAACTCTTTATCCTCCTCCCTCTTGGACTTGAAATTATAGTGATAAGCTGGAGTGAGAGCCGGGTCTGTGTGTGGCCTGAAGAATTCCTGTAGCATGATTTCACGAGAAAGTAATTCTTTAACTCACTGCCTCGTGATCTAATCTTCTAAACCGTACCTTTCGGACACCATTAGTCTGTTGACTAAGAAACTGGCTGCAAATGAGACACAGGCATCAGTCTGTGCTGATGATGACTAATATTCATGAGCTTACTGTATATTTATAAGTCTGTTAAGTTAAATTACAGGTACTGGTCAAAACCTTACAATTTAGAAGTGTATTTAAGCGTAGATCTTTCCGGATGTCACTCATGGCAACGTAGACTTTTATTATTGTACACACACCTGTATTATCCTGTGTGTATCTGGCCCAGCCCATTAGATGGAGCACCATAATGATGGCTTGGAAACCATGTGGATTCACCACGCTCTGTAATATCAGCCATTTTAGGCTTATCTAGGATAAGTCATGACTAAGCTAATGTTGTTGTGACTTCATTCCAGATGGCTTCGCCTGGACATATACGGGCATGTGAAGATCATCCACAATAACAACAACAACAAAAAAATCTCAAAAGGGGAAAACAGGCGATAAGCACTAATACAACACATAGGTCCTGTTATAACATCTGTTAAACAGTTTCATAACAACATTTAACGAAACAAGGTGTCAAGAAATTATCCTGGAGTTAGGATCTAAATCTTCCTTTGATTATTTTTTTATTACTATTTAGATGTGTACCCTCATGTAAAAATCATGCCATATATAAAATATATAAACTGGGTAAAATAATAATAAAAAAACACATCTGTAGCATTACTAAGCAATAAACCTGCAATAAATGTGTCACACATTGCTCTTTGTCCTAGTTTGCGTGCGTACGCAGGTCAAACACTCCCTTTCTGCAACTTTTAAAAACTCTCCTGACATCAATCTTCCCCCTTGTTGTCCTTCTCTTTATAAGGCGTAATAAATCTGAGGAAGGCACATTATCAACTTTTGACACAGGAATGTGAGAACAAAACAAATGTACAGGTTACATATTAGCTATGAGGCACTTTCTCCTGATCTGAGCGACAAGGTACAGTCATGGGTTAATGGTTATGTAGAAAAATGTTTGACTTGTAATCGAAAGTTTTGCGCCTTGGCTTTTTTTCCACGATGTGCAGATAGTATCGTTCTCCTTGTGCTGCAGAATAATGTGCAATGCAATCACTTTCGAGTAATTAGAAAACTGTGTACTGGTGAGGGTAATAAAATGAGATAATTGGTTGACAAAATACAATGTTTAGAGTCACAATCCAACCAGTAAATTTTTCTGTTCATTTAAATATTGTGATGAATAACTGTAAATGATATCAATATGAATCTGAATAATCATGATTATTATTTTTAATAGTATTGTGCTACTTTATGTTTTTGAGTTAACATTAGTTTGTAAATCAGCTCAATTAAGCACAGCCGTATAACATGGTAACTAAAGGGTGAACTAAAACCAAAGTACCTGTTCGCCGATATGCACACATATATCTTTAAGCATCTTTGTTTTTTTGTTGTATTTGCAGTGCATGGATGTTTTAGAAGGATGAAACCAACAACCAACATGGTGATCACGTTGAATCAAATTAGAAACCAAACTAAATCCTAAACTCTAAACCTGACAGAACCGATACGCCAGTAATTCTTTGAAATAAAGCAGTAGATCATCCTTGAAATGAAAATTGAGAAGCAAAAAAGAAGAGAAAAGCGTTGATGAAGATATTTGAAGTCTCGAGAACCAGATCCAAAAGGTTTAGAAAAATCAAAGAACATAGTTCAGTAAGTAGCTCTTTCCCTGTACATCTGATGTACATCCTGTTTCTTAACTTACTGAAATTTCACACCCTTTGTATTTTATGACTCGGATGTCTAGTGAGGGAAAAGTTCTGCACACAATGGCACAGTGATTCCCAATGCACATTTGTTTCTCATGAGAGTGTATTTTAATAAATAGACTGCATTTAATTTTATGAAGAGTGTATATAAAGCAAAAAATAAATAAATAAATAAATAAAGATTTATAAATAGTACCAAGTCTATTAAAAATATATCAGACAGGTAATATTGTTCAAATGTTTTGTTTGAATGAATGAGCGCCTCCAGATAATCCCATATCAGTAATGTATATACAGTATTTATAGAAGTTCCCTATAGTAATACACCCCAATACACATGTAAGACTCATAATGTAGAAATATAACTGATAGAAATAACTGAGTGTTTGCGCTTCCGCTATGTGACCTAGTGAACTTCACTCCGAGTAACTCACCTCTCTGTGTCCTGCTCTGATATCCGAGAACACACACATGCTCCGAGTGCTGGTCATTTTTCACCGAGGAAATAAAGTTTTCTTTTTAACCAGGATAAATAAATAAATACACAAACAAACAAACAAACAAACAAACAAACCGACCACCGCAGCTCAGGTCAATACAAACGCCGGTATATACACTAATGAGCTCGCGCAGCGGCGTCCTGATAAAAGTTGGAGCGAAACACCGTTTCCACGCCCCCTTTCCACATTTCAACGCCCATTCCACGCCCTCTTTCCCCGACACGGTTTCGATCACTGAGATCACTTGGATCCATCGGTTACCGTCCACACCTGTGCATTGAGGCTCCGCCCACATTCCAACGTCGTCATCACAGATCCGTGTATATATAAGCTCAATTCAAAATCTGCAACGTGCGGAACGTGCAAAAGTATTGGCACCGTCATGTAGCACATGTAACTCTCGTGTAAGTTTGCCCACTTACAAAGAAATTAAGGGTCTATAATTGTTATCATACGGTTATTGTAAAGGATAGAGACAGAATATCAATTTAAAAAAAATCCATAAATACATTTAATAAATTGAGTTGCATTTCAGTGAGTAAAATAAGTGTTTGATCCCCAACCAACCAACAATAATTCTGGCTCCTACAGACTGATTATGTGCTCATGTGGTACACAGATTAATTTCAGAAGGTGCTCATAACAAAAACTCATTATGTGTATGTAACCTGTCCACATAATCTGTATCTTCCATTCAAGGCAAGTCAAATCAAGTAGGCTTTTATTGCCATTTCAACCATACAGTATACAGTTCAGTACACAGTGAAACTAAACAGCGTTCCTAACTAGCTAATTAAGGCATCTAATTAGATGACTAGACAAACCAAATTGACACCATAAATTAACAAAACTATCCAAGTACTATACAAAAGACAATAGAAAGACAACAGAAAGTGCACGTGCAAATACGCAAACAAGAGCATCGACATGACAACATGACACAATGCAATATCCCGGGGTACTCAATAGGCGGGTCCGCATCCGGACCCAAATGCGGTTAAATCTGGACCGACACCAAAACAAACATGCTAATTTAATCATAATCCAAA
>JAQMYL010000033.1:8898184-8908864 GCA_030014365.1 Clarias pachynema | reverse complement strand
CATCAACCACAATGTCTCAAATTCAAATTTTATTTGTCACATACACAGTCATACACAGTACGATATGCAGTGAAATGGTTAGACAACTGCCTGTGACCTTAAAATAAAAGACTATGAATAGGAAATAAATATGAAAAAGAAAATAGAAGGGAATGAGTCTGAGCTCATTGCTGTGACCATGCACATGCACTTAAGCTCATGACCATGACATAACCACTGTATTGCTCTTCACTTATGCTCTTTATTGCCCCAAATTATCTCAGATATCCAAGTGCTGACACATCTGAGCATGTAACCAACACCCGAAAAAAAAAAAAGAATAAATAAATGGAGTACTTGAGCATAATTGGCTCAGTTGGCAGAAGAGATGGGGAAAATTGATTCAGTACTGGTATTGTAATTCTTTTGTTTTCTTTTATGTATCGCTGCAATGACTTCTAGACTTTTTTTTTTTTTAATATATAATTTTTAGTTTTTACATTTGTTTGCATTTAGAGTGGCAAAATGTCCACCGACCCATATAATCCTACAGGGGTATGCTCCAAACTATTCAAAGGTTGGCAGGCAGCACAGCATCCTAAGTTATTATAATCATGATGTTTACACAGACTCTGTATCTAGGTATTGTGACAATCACCAGGGGCCAGGAAATATATCATCCCTATTGGTCGGCTTGTTGCCTGCTATACTGTATGTTGGCCTGGGGTTTGTGTCCTTGTCAATAGCATCAGTCCATTAAAAAAAAATAAATAAAAAAATAAAAAAATTGGGAAGACTGCTTCAGAAAGGGCACCAGGTATAAAACCTGTCGGGTGTGATGACCCGTAATCGGAGCAGCCAAAAGAAGAAAAAAAAAATGTCAAAAGTAGCCTGAACGTAATAAAATATTTTCATACAGTAAAAATAAGACTAGATGTCCGAGTTGATATGATAATCACGCACTCATTCATCTTCTATGCCGCTTTATCCTTTATTCAGGGTCGCGGGGGGCCTGGAGCCTATCCCAGGAGACTTAGGGCACAAGGTGGGGTACACAAGGTGCCAATTCATTGGAGGGCACACACACATTCACACACTATGGGCAATTTGGGAACATTAATTAACCTTACCTACATGTCTTTGGAATGTGAGAGTAAACCGGAGTACCGGGAGGAAACCCACCAAGCACGGGGAGAACATGCAAACTCCATGCACACGGAGACCGGAATAGAGCCTGGCCAGGAATCGAAACCGGACCCTGGAGGTGCAAGGCGACAGTGCAAACCACTACCGAAATATTTATAACCACTAAATATTTATAAAATAAATAAAGTCAATGTAATAAACATGTGTTTTTATGTTTTATTTATTTTTCATAAAAATAGATGTAAAAATACAAAGTCACAGATTTAATGGACATTTAAAAGCATCAGGCTGTACCATTATGTGTTTCAGCATCAAGACTGTACAGAGAAGGATCATGCTTCTTGTTCATTATAAAACATTCGTACTTGATTTCATTAGCGATTGATCAAGTGCAATAGGACATACATTCAACCAAAATACACAGTGACATTGATCAGTGGTGCTTCATTATTTAATGGTCCAAATAGATCTAAAATATAAAGAAATTATAAAGTAATTTAGTTTTTTAAAAAATAATAAAAACAATAGTGTATGCTGGAATGCTTAGGTCAAGTTTTGGGTAGTGATTTGTGTAATACACTCGTACCACTACACAGAGATGTTCATAAACACACTCACACAATAGAGAGTGCCAATACTAAACCACTTCTTATGGGACACTACATGTACAGTATCAAAAATAGCTGTGTTGCTCATGCATAGTTTCACGAGCAAGTCCGATAAGATGTGACTGTATTCATAGCTGTGTATAGTGTTCTAGTTAGCAACACACACCGTGTATTATTTGTTGGGTTTTTCTCTTTCAGATATTATTATTCCAGTACCATGTGCTTTAGTCCCCTTGGTATTACTTCTCATTTAGTAAGTTGGAGTGATCTAAGCATTAATAGATGAGATTTTATATCATTACTTCTTGATTTTTTATTATTATTATTATTATTATTATTATTATTATTATTATCACCACCATCATCTTCTAGCTCACTGTGCTGCACTTTTATCCATCCTTTGAGCTCTGCATTGCCTCTGGTGCCCTTTTAAAATATTCCCTTCATCTAAAACTAATAATCAACCAGTGTTTAAGCTATGGAAAAGTCCAGCTCACTTAGGCGCTCTGTGTATTATTCTTATATTTAGGGGTCATGAACTCTTACTCTGCTCTACCTAAGGCGGTTCAAAATGCTGGATTTTGTCATTGCACATTTTACCCCCACTAAGTGTATCCATTCATAAATGCTGCACCAAGAATCATGGATGGTCCGGCAGATCTGTACAAGAGAGCTACTGTACAACGTGGCTTGGGTGATAGGGATTATTTTCTACTACAATGAAATTCAGCGGGTGACTATAAATAAAAAAATTAAATTAAAAAAAAATCTAATCTTGCGCATACAATAGTTTGATATAGATTTTAACCAAAAAACATTAATTAATCCTGAACGACTGAACTTTCCAGGCGATTTTAAAATAGTTAGATGAATAAAATACTAGCATGCCCAAGAATCGGTAAAGTTAACAAGGAGTAAGGTATCTTAAAAAGACGGCTGTGCGTTCACTGTGAATTTTAACACTTAACTAAAACTCAGTGATTATTTCCAGAGTTAACACAGCTAGTCACATCACATCAATAACAGGTAAGTGCAAGCTACACAACACTGTGAACTAAATCAATTTGATAATCAGCTCTTTGTACAGTATTTGTATAATGTTTGTACAGCGCATGTCCACGTCTTCATAAGGCTTGTTCATTTTGCATAACTTCCAGCATTTACAACAGTTGTAAAATCTACAGACCAAAAGGCATCAACCCTTCCCTAAAACCAACTGTGTGAAGTGTCTCTCATTTCTGATGTCACTCCTCCTTACTCAAAATTCACCAAAAAGTTCACCAAAATCATCCCATTCTCCTCCAACCTCCCTCTAGCAGGAGCTGGTCTGTAGATTGCTCTCTGTGAGGATGGAGGCGATGGTGGACGAGTCAAACAAGCTATCGTCATCATCGTCGGAGCTGAGACCTGGGGAGGCTACTGATAAGAGCCGGGCTTGCTGGATCTTCCTCCTGAGGATTTAGCAAGAACACATCAGCTCAGAGACATATTTTTGTTTAAATATCAGAAAATGGCGCAATGATTGTTGTTTGCTTAATGCTATGCTACGACCAAGTTATAGGATTATAAATTCAGTGCGAAGAACGTGAGCAAACCACTGACTTAGGGTCAGTGAATACAGCATATACTGTACAGTAACATACAAAACCTCAGGGCTACAGTGCCCTCTCCTGGGCTGAATATGTATAGCCAATGGAGTAGTATCATTGCACCATTGCTCATTAGAAAAATATAAATAAATAAATATATATATATAGGAGTTGTGACTGCAAAAGTATTCACCCCCAATGGGATGGAACCTCTAAATTAGTTATTCGTGGAAGAGACATGGTAAACACATAGTAATGAAGGATTACATAATTGTGGCATTTTGGCCATACTTAAGCTTATTGCTCGATTTTGTCCCCTAGGGGCAGAAAAGAGACTTACAGGGCACAAGCAAAACTTCCTCTACTCTGAATTAACTCAGATTAAGGAGTTCATTTACATTTCCTTTATCAGGCCATATATAAGACAGCCCACAAATTTGGTTAGGGCATTTCCCTTCATAGTGGCTGTTTAAAATTCTGTGCAGTATGATAGTGCATATGTTCAGTATGAAAGGGACCTGGACCAAACAGGCCTGAAAAACAAGAAGTGTGGTCTGGTGGAAATGTGGGAGGGAAAGGGGATGGAAAAGTAGGCTCACTTCAGAAATATGCCGAGTGTTCAAACCTGTTCCAACAAATAAACAGGCCTCAATATAAAATGTATAACTTCATGTACGAAGTAATCTACAGATTCTTAAATTATACATATTATAACTGTTGACCTTTTCAAACCTGTTTTCATAGATAACCGAAATTTGTATTGCTTTGCAGTATCTTTCAAAGTTCATTTTTAGGAGCAGCCTTCCCTTAAAGAAGGTCTTGAGATGGTTAATAAAAAATAACTAGAACTAAATTTCTTCTTAGGTATTTTTACTTTTATGTAAAATATATATATTTTTTCTTTCAGGACATGACTATTAATAAAAAAAAATCCCAGAAGATCAAGTTATGACACTTGTAAGATGACACTTACTTGAGTTCACTCTCCAGTGCTGTGACTCGGCTCTGTAGCGCCTCCTTTTGTTCGATTTGCTCCTCCATGTCTCTTAATGCTTTCCTCCGCAACCCCTCCAATCGCTCTAACTCTTCCTCTCCTTCATCCACCTGCCTCTTCAACGCCTTCACACGCAGAGCCAACTACAGAGAAGACTCTCATTAGAATGGCTAAATGATATGACCATGGAAAATGTGTACTACTTAGAATATTCATCATATCATTTGCATGCGTGTGTGTGTGAGAGAGAGAGACGAACCTGGTCTCTCTGCTCAGTGATCTGCTGTCTATCCTCATCCACAGTCAAATTCAGCTCTTTCAGCTTCCTCTCCAGGCGGCGCTGTGAGGACAGTGCTGCATTTTTATCTCTGCAAAATGCAAAAAAGGATAGAATTCAGACTTAAAAGATGAGTTTACGTGCTTAATAGCTCAATAGCATAAGAACTCATGTCTTCATTAATGAGATGAGACATTTCTGTTTATTAAAAGGGTATAAAGCTAGTTTTTGCACAACTGTATTCTCCCCATGTCTTTGTTTGCATTAAAAGAATGTATTGTATGGTGTCTATTTCTATAAATATATTATTTTTATTCTAAAACTGTACATGCTATGAATACCCCCCACCCACCCCTAATTTTCTCATTTGCCACCAGTTGGCTCTCTCCTGGGAAGGCGAAGGGAACACATTTTCTCTCTTCAAGACATGTGATGCCAGCCAGTGCATCTTTCTGATCTGCTGCTCTTTCTCGGTCAACAGGCAGTGTAATACTCTCTAAGGAGGGTACTGCCCTTTTCCACATACATGAACAACCAAAGACCATGGCTAACTGTATTCTCCAGACTCCCAGCTGTGAATGACTATCCCCACAAGGAGAACACCTTCCTGCTGTCCATATTGCACCACATATAGAAAAACACAGGACAATACTTCCTGGGTCATAAGCTGTAAGGCTGTCCTACCCGCCTACAGAGCTGACTGTGACTCTGTCACTCATACTGCAGGTATTTCTGTACCTTTCTTCATTAAGTAGGCGTTCCTCCAAGTCCTGCAGTTTAAGCTCTAGCTGAGAAACATTAGTGGAACTACGAGACTGGCCCTCCATTTCTTTAATTCGGGATTTGTACTCCTTGAGCTATGGGAACACAGAAAGGAAACAAAGGAAGTAAGGAAGAAAGAAAAAAAAGAAGATAAGAATATTTATTTTTGATGGAACAGCTGATATCAACGATATCAACAAAAATCAAGACTTTTTATAATTTCATACATGAAACTTGGCAAAACCTGACTGTTCAGTGCACATAATGTACAAGTGCAAAATGGAGAATTTTGTGTACCTGTCTCTCCAAGGAATTTTTGTCAAGCTCTAGGTCTTGTTTGGATGATCTTTCCTGCATCAGCTCTGAACGCAGTTGCTCAATCTTTACACACACACACATTAATGAATTAATTGTGGAAGGCACCATCATTGCACTTGCTCTTTGGGTGGGCAGATGTCAGCCGGAGTGCTCACCTGGTCTCGGCTTCTGGTTACTCGGTCTGTCAGAAGCTCCACGCTGTTCTTTTCTTCATCCAGCTCCAGCTCTAAACGTTTCACTTTATCCTACGGACACAATCAAAGAAATGAAGCATGAACAAAATATCCAAATACCCATAACCCTGAACAATTCTTTAGGATGGATTTGCTCCTTCACTCTTCAAGCGTGTGTACAGTCATGTGGTAAAATGTCTATTGTCACTGGTTTCAGCAGGACAAGAAGGAACAGCACCACACTTTTATATTCACATTTCATACAAACTTCAAAAATTTTAAAAACAATTGTTATAAGCCCTATATAAATAAAATTTTATTTTATTACATTTTATTATCAGAGTGCAAAGGCTGTTTTGGAACCACATAGAAACAAATTGAGACTTAATTTAACACTTGCCTCCACACTGCGGATATCACGTGCACGGTCATTAAAAGTGCTGCGTTGACTCTCCAGCTCTCCCTCTAGGTGTTTGATGCGGTTGATGAACATCTCTCTGTCCAGAAGAGCATCATCCTTTTCCTCAGAGAACAACTGCAGGTCTTTCTTCTGACGGGATAACTGGAAATCGATCAGAAAGATTCAAGTGAAGCTTTATATCTATGAATCTACTAGATCATTCTTAGTCCAAATGAAAAAAAAAGAAAAGCAAAACTAAGTGCAAATAAGCTACAGAGCAAAAAGTTATCGACAGTGAAACGGTCGGTGGAACAAGTGGGATGCCAGAGGGCACAATTTGAGTGGCATTTCAACTACAAATTTGATAAATCATTTTGTAGGCCACTAAGGGTTAAGGGAAATTGTTTAAAACGGGTATAATATGGAATCTTTAACCCTCATCTTTTGTTCAATAGTTTTTATTCAAGCAGATAATATTTGTTGTGAGTTTATGTTATAAACAACATAACAGGAACACACCCAAAATATTTTCTTATGTTTATTATTAGCAATGGACACAAGACCCAGTGATGGAAATCCTTTCTGTACAGGTGATGTGTTTGCAGACAAGCTTTCCTTAATCCTTTTTGTTATACTTTGTTAGTTTGTCATACAATTTATGCAATATAAATATGTAAAAAAATATATATATAATAATTAAATAATGAAACCATATTTGTATATTAGTTACATCCTGAAAATAAATCTTGCTACATATAGGACACCTAATGTTGATGCTGACTTTAGCTTTACAAAGCGGTGATCTAATAACAGAGTATCTTTGGGAACAGTATGTACACAATATATACATTGTACAAGGGGGAACCTGTGGTCAATAAAGCTGATTCCATGAAAGATTGACAGTTCAGAAATAAAAAACAATACCCGCTCGCCCCGCCTCACCTCCTCCTGGAGAGAACGCAGAGTGATCTGGGTTTTCTCCAGCTCGCCGACTTTCTCCTTGTTGACCTTCTGCAGGTCCTGCTGCTCCTTTTTCCATTTTTCTTTGTGCTCATCAAGCTGAGACTGTACCAAGCGCACAGACACACTCGAATCAGCAGCCAACCGCTCAATCTGAAGGAGAAATAGAAAAGAGCCTTAACATCTCTTACATAAAACATAAACACACATACAATATCAGGGGTACGGCAATACGGCATGAGACAGTACTATAGTATATGTACATATGTGTCCACCATACACTGCCTTTCCTAGGTAACAATTTTTACAAAATAAATATTGCAAAATGATTGATCAGGTGTAATATCTACGTCTGACCACTATTGAGTGACAAAATAGAAACGTGTTGCGGCAGAAAGTCAATCAAAAGATATTGTGAAAACTTGTATCTATACTGTATATCTGGCTTGGCCTCCGTCTTCCTCATTCATATGTACCTCTTTGTTGAGTTTGTCCTTTGCCTTTTCAAGGCTTTTTGCCTGTTCGTCAATTTCTGCGTTGTCTTTGCGGAGAGCATCGATCTGCCTGGCTCGTTCCTCCAGCGCTCGGGACAACTCGTTCTTTTCCTGGCTCAGTTTGGTGCTGCTGCGTTTGGTCTCTTCCAGTTGTTGCCTCAGCTTCCTGTTCTCCACCTGCAGCTCCTGCTCTGCCTCCAGGTTCTGCGAAGCATGTTCCTGCATTGTGGACTGGATATAAAAAAAAAACAAAGCTGTTGCTCAAGTATGTTGTATGAGAGTGTGCGTTTTTATTCTCACACTGATTTTATTAAACAACTGCATTTCTCTCAAAACAATTCCTTAGCAGGCTTATGATTATTTCATTCACCTCTAGACGTGCAAGTTTATCTTTGAGGCGTGTGTTTGACTCCTCCAGTGCCTCTTGTTCACTTGAGACTGTGTTCAGTTCAATTTGGGATGAGGCGAGACGCTCCTTTTCTTTCTGTAGATCCTCCTCTGCCAAAACCAACTGACTGCGCAGACGCTCTGCCTCTCCACGCACCGCACGCATTTCCCCACGCAGAGACTCCACTAATGCAGGATCTGCAAGCTGCCAGAGGGACAAGCCAACAGTAAGGGCATCAATAAAGGCATAATAAACCTTAGATCACTCTTATGTCAGGTTTAACCATATACCTGCTTGGTTTTATCATGAACCTTAGTCAGTTCGTCCTTATCTTTCCGGGATTGTTCCTTTAGCCTGTCGATCTCGTATTTTTGCTCGGCATCTAGTTCCTGATTGGCCTTCTTCAATGAAATAATTTCCATAGTCTTCTTGTCAAGGTCCTGCTTTAGTTTATCTACCTCTGCTTCTGCTCGCTTTAGGGATGCACGGCACCGCTCCAGCTCCTGTAATAAATTCAAGATTGTGTGCGCATATGAGATAAAGGTAAATGCTATTTTTCTATTCTTTTACTGTTCATTCCTTTGACATGTCATAACACAAACTTCTTTAAATATTAGAGTTTGAAATGTCATTAAAATTTGTTTCTCTCAATCCAAATAAAAAGCATAAATGTTAGTACCTGGTTGACTGTTTCACTTGGTTTGACATCAGGGATCTGATTTTTCATCGTGGCAAGTCTCTCCTGCAGCTCTTTTAGCTCTTCTTCAAACTCTTCTTTGTCTAAGCGTGCTTGAAGAAGTCTGGCATATCATACATGCACAAAATATTAACACAAAGCAAAGAATATGCATACTTATCCATACCTTTTATAATCAAAAAGTGCAGGCTGTTTGTTGTCACCATGTATAATGAAAACTACAGCAAGGGCAGAGTTTTTTTTTGTTTAATTTTTTTTTACAAACACAGTCATCGAATAGACTTACAATTACTGTTTGTGAATTAGACACAGTCTCAATGTTTAGGTTTAAGCAGAGAAATCAAGCCATTTATAAATAGTTTTTCCTTGGGTTCCTTCCTCCACTCTTATGAGCTCACTCAGGCTTGTTTATTGTAAAGTGACTGGTTGCCTTACTTCCTAGGAAGACCCGATAATCATGTTTCTTTAGCTATACCATCATAGCTAGTCCTGCTAGACTTCCTAATTGCACTCCGCACAAAACATGCATTGATATGACAGTTAACATACCTAACTGCAGTCCCTCTCCCTACCTCTTCCTTTGTCAGTTACTTTTCTTTATCTTTTTTCTCTCTAGGTACACAAATCACTTCTGAGATACCAGTGATCTGACTGCTTCTGCTCTCCAGACCTGCATGATCCATCCTGATTCCCCACTTCCGCTTGGAGTTCTCATTACTTGGAGACTGCTAAATTCTACTGCAAAGTAGTTGCCGGACAACTTGCAGTACAGTTTGCAGAACCAGCCAGTGTAGACCTTTAGGTAACTCACGGATGCTTAGGACATGGAGATTTTGACATTCGTCACCTCCAAATCTCATAACCTTTTGGCCACTTACTCTTGTTTCGTGTTGCGGAGCTCATCTCTGGTGCTCTGGAACTGCTCTCTCCAGTGGACACCTTCCTCTTTGTTTTCCTCTAGCTGTTGCTGTAATGAACGGACTGTAGAGTTCACACGCTGGCGCTCTGCTTCTATGCTTACCTGAGACTGGAAAAATATGATTGTGCACATAAAAAAAAACATTAATTTAGTAAACAATGCCTTTTAAAGCTGCTCTAATGCCATCTTGTAGAGCACATGTCCGATGTTTAATTTTTATGGAGACTTATAAGACTGCCAGCTGCCTTATTTACTCATAATACTGAACAGGTTCTGGAATCTTGGCTTTATTACAGCAGGCCTGTAAAATGGCTTTCAAGATCACCAGAGCCTATTTGACTTTTACATAAGGGGACATGTGAAGACCATGGTATACCATGATACATTAAAGATTTCATCAGCATCAGGAGAGACAACTCATTGTGAGTATTTACATAAAAATGGCAAGTAGAGAATGTTTTGGGGGGAAAAATTGCATCGGGGAAAAAAGTGTCTATGTATGAATTTTAGGACTGCATATTTACTGGACCAGAAACAGAGATACAATATGCTTTAAATTTATTGTTTGAGTTACAGTGGATTTAAGGTCCTCAGGTCTCAGCAGTTACTGTATCTGCATTTGGCTGCCCTCAAGTATGTATGAGTGTACAAACCTGTGACACCTGTGCCATGCTGGTTCTTAGCTTTTCCATGTCTTGGCTGTATTGTTGTCGAAGAGTTTCCATCTCTCTGTCATGGGTGGAAACCTCTTCCTTCAGGGCACCTTTCAGGGCAGTCAGCTCCCGCTCTTTCTGTCTCACAATGTCTTCCTGTCTCTGATACTGCGCTGCCATTCCAGCCAGTTCATTGCGCAGTGCCATCAACTCCTACATATCATTTACAGAAACGATTCATTCATCATTCATTCATCAAAATTGAAGTTTTATCTGCATTCTAAATGTTAATTGTAAATGTACTGTAAAGCATGTGAATTACA
>JAQMYL010000033.1:8869587-8898084 GCA_030014365.1 Clarias pachynema | reverse complement strand
ATTCATTCATCAAAATTGAAGTTTTATCTGCATTCTAAATGTTAATTGTAAATGTACTGTAAAGCATGTGAATTACATGTTCTGTATATATGCACCTCAATTTTAAAATTTACATTTTAATTAAAATAATTTTGCTAAACGAAGCCAATTTTTTTTTTTTTTTAGTATTAGTCAGAATATGTCACACTACCACGATCAACTGAACATTTGACCTTGTTCATGATTAAGTATTATTATAATATACTATTATATTATAAAATAGTATGGGCTATTATTAGTGGTAGTAGTAGCAGTAGTAGTATTATTTTGTTTTTAGGTTTGATTGTTTTTGCCCTCATAGTTCGCCAACATGGTTTGTACTGTAAATATGCTCGACTACTAAAGCTGGGATTTTTTTTTCTAATGAAAATGCTCTCCTCCATGTTGCTACAATATCATAGCCTGGACAAGGTGGAGTCATGTGACCAAACATATGGTAGTATGTGTTTAATGAGTACATGTACAAACACAATGGGGCAAGTATTAACAGAATAAAAAATGATAATTGACAGGGGCAACATTACGTTTATTAGAGGTTCTGAGTGTTGTTTTAATTAATTGCCTAGCCCTACTTCCAGGTATACCAACTCCTCCTTTCTGTGCAATTATTACAGACAATAAAAGCTTGTGTACCGTATGCATCTCGTCTGTCTCTGCTCTGTTGCCCGCCTCTCTCCTCAGCTCCTCCTGCAGCCCTGTCAGTTGGTCGTCCAGCTGTCTGACGAGAGACTCTGCATTCTCTCTTTCCATACGCAACTGAATCATCCTGTGACACAGACGGACATCACAAACACATTGTTACTGATGTGTAACACAGACAGTATAATCACGGCATAACACCCGGCATAACACCCAAAAAAGCCGTGAAAGACAGACTGTGAAACAATGTGTGAGGTGGATCTTACTCAGAATGTGTCTGGTCTAACTCGGTCTTCTTCCTGCTCAGCTGTTCCTGCAGATTAATGTTTTCATCCAGACTCTGTTCCAGGTCTGCTTTAAGTGCAAGGTCTGATTTGTTCGTCTAGAAACACAGCCAGATTTCACATCAGCCAAAGTCCTATAGAACCATAGTCTCAGAAGTACTATTACTCATATATACACTGTATATGTGTATATGTGTTTAACCAATACATATTGTACTTGAAGGACATTAATACTTTTTAAGCAGGTGTTGTAACAGTATATGGCCAGGAAACAGGGATTTAACAAGCCTAGTAATCAAATACACTCAATGCTCATGTGGTCTACAATCAGTGCGCCATCAACATAGTGGTTAGAGAATTCAGTCAAGCTCTAATCAGCTTATCAGAGGGCAACTTGATATGTGATCACGCTTTACTTACAAACGAGTACCCCGGAAATCACCTAGATAAAAGGTACAGAGGAAAATATTAACTACAGTGCTGCTGTAGTCAGGAATGTAGGGCCTCTCTATTCAACTGTTTGTTTAAATGCCAGGGTAGACACACTGCAGACTTAAAGACCAAAAAAATAAATAAATCTATCCATATTCCAACTCAACAGAGACAAAGATATATCTTATCAAAAGAAGTATGTGTTTTGAAGTGGATATGTTCCAAGCTGCACTAAACCGGACTTCGCTGTTTGATCTGCAGCCAATATGTTCTAACACAAATCTAAGAAAAACATTATTGTAATGCCCATTTCAACACTGTTCGTTCCCGAGTTGTGTATTGGGCCAACTTGGCCACAAAGAATCTTGAGAGTCCAAGTCATAAATCAGCTCTCACCCCTCATGTCACTCAGGATGAGGACTGATATTCAAATACCCACTTAACTGTTTAAAGCACTGGCAGTCAAATTATTCTCCAGCAGTGGCAGTTTTTACTCTGTTTTACATTTCTCTTTTTGCATTGGGTGCTGCTCTTACATGGAGACTCTCATTTATTTAGTAAAGTTACTGTGCAAACCTTTGTATTGAGTTTATTAACCTATTAGTTTTTCATTATCACATTATTTTTTGTCCAACCATCCAATGCCTATACCGCTTGTCCTGTGAGTAGGGTCATATGGGGCCTGGGGCCTGTCCAACCAAACTTGGGGCATATGGAGCGCACCAGTCTATTACATGGACACATACCCACCCACCCACTACATGTCTGTGCACACACATTATGGCCAATTTAAAAACACCAATCAGCCTATACCACTTGTCTTTGGAATGTAAGGGGAAACCAGAGTACCTGGAGGAAACCCATTCCACACACAGACCGAATGCAAGACTCGAACCCCCAACCCTGGAGGTGCGTAGCAATAGTTCTAACCACTAAGAAACGGATCATCCCGTTCCTCTCAGAGTTTCTAACCCAAAAAGTTTTGCCAAATGTGAAATAAAATCTCTCACTGCATGTTTTATTTGGCTAACATTACTCCAAGTACATGAAGTCAAAAACTGATTCAAATTAAAATGCACTTGTGATGCCACCAAAATATTTTGACCAAAAATAGTGTGTTAAATTTAATGTTACAACAAATTAATAATATATAAAAATATATGAAAGACATATAAAAAGTGTCCACTGTATAACCCTATAAGCACTTCAAATTGTACTATGCAACTCATTTTCTATTTGAATAAGTTTTTATACCCCTACGTATTTTGTGGCTTCACTCTTACTATACTTTCCAATATTTCAGTTCAAGGTATTTACCTTTAAAAGTGAAACAAACAAACAAACAAAAAAAAACTGTACACCACGTACAATTCGATTTAAAATATGCCTATCAGGGTTTCTCCATGGAGGTGCTAAACTACAACAGCCACCATTAGTCACATGTCTTATCTTTATGCTCATCTGTGTATCTTTATATTCTCTCTAAAAAAGTTCCTGTTTGTCTCGTTTTTGCTGTGTTTGTGGGAAGTATTCTGTGTTAACGAGTAGTGTTCCTGCCTAGTACTATTTCCATAGTCTATGTGCGGTATTAGTCACTGTGATAGTGTGCTTGTACTTCACATGGAAATAAACAATGTTCTACAATTGTATCTGCTGCTACCCATTGCAAACTCTAATATAAAAATGTGAAAGTAAAATCATTTTAAATGCCATAAGAAATTTTCCGTATAGAATCGTGTCATGACATAAAATGTTAGAGAAGGCTTACTTAAAAACGCCCATAGATATGGATTCACAACCATATCTATGGGGATTATCCCAAATGATAAATATCAATAAACTGTTGGTCTAGGTATACAAGTGTGGCATGTATTATTATAAATGAGTCTGCTTTCTCACAAACGAGAATGAAAAAGAAAGAATTCAATTCAGGCTTTGCCCTGTGGTCTGAGTGAGCTCATAACATTTTAAAGTTCTTGTTACAAAATGAGGAAAGAATAAAAGCAGAAGTCGCCATTTTGCACTTCCACGCGTGGAGATTAAGTGCAGAAGCCAAGCGTACTCTAAGTAAATCCCCGCAACAAGTGAAGCGAAGTGTAAAGTTACAGAGGGAAAGGTGAAACCTCGGCCATACCTTGAGTCCCTGGATCTTATTGCAAATGACTTGGACTCTGCGCTTGATTGCGGCGTCGCTCTCGCTGCTCCTAAGGGCAACAGAAAGGAAAGTTTACTTTAAAGTTGCACTCATACATTCTAAAAAAAACATATGAACATATCGCTGTTTTTCCAATATAACGACCGGATGAAGGCTAAACCTCAAATTATTATTATTTTTCTTATAAATAATGCACATTTTACTTTTGGCATGCATTTCTAGATAAGACAGATATTTTGACATGTATGCAATTTTATTCATTTTCATTACACATTTCTATAAATGATGTATGTTTACCCCTGTCGTAGAACACCATAGATTATCTGCTGGATCTGATCCTCCTCACTGCTGAACTCTGACCCTGAGCTCTGACTTTGATCCTTCAAAAGATCAGGAGTCACCTGAAAGCAGAAATAAGGGGCTACGAATGTTACATGAGACTCAGTAGCATAGAAACACACAGAACAGAAAAGCACATTAATAATAACAATTGCAAATGCATCATGCATAATCTCCTACTAAACTGACTCCTACTATCTATTATGACTTCAGTTTTCATCACTGATTAGTATTTGTTAAATACAATTAATCTAATGCCAGAAAAATACACATTTTAAGTGTTAAGTTGGACCTTTTTCTTCATACACTCTAGGGTATGACTGAAAGAAACAAAGCATTTTGAAACACGCGGATGCATACATTTCTCTCCGAAACCATGCAGTGTAAATCCTCCCTGAGCTTATCTAAACCCCATTACTGTCACCCTGCAATTTGAGTACAGGGTCTGTCAGCAGACACCACTCCAATGAGCCAAGGCACATTTACTTGAGCGCATGGGGCCAGTCTTCTGGATCAGTTTTCTGTAACCTGCTACAGCTACTTGCAAATGAGAGTGAAATGTAATGGACCATTTCTATTGAATGTGAACGAAGAAGAATGCAGACCAGTACCCGAGCTGATTTAAATCCTGATCCCTGTAGCAAGTAGTTAAATTTAACATATCGTGTGCTGGATTACACATATGAGGACTACTTCGGTGAACAAATAAGGCTTTTGTTATCATTGCAACAACACTTAACTTTTTACTTAAATGGCTTTAAAAGAAAAGTTTACAGAATGGAATAAAAGAAATATGAAAACGCACAATTTGCAATTCTTACAACAACAAAAAAATCTATTTATGTTCCAACCATCAGGTTTACTCACAATTGAGTAACCGTAATTAATTCTGAACAAACAATGAAACCGTCATAGCAGACATATTGCGCAATGTATAACGTCTAAACCTAATTTATCTGCTTGGCTTGTCGTACATAAAGAGAAAGTTTTTCTTTCACATGCGAGTCTGTTTCCTTTCCTGTTAACTACAGTCTGATAAACAGTTGGTCACTGTCAACACTGCTATCTGGGACTGAGAGAAACTTCAGAGCTCTGGAGGCCAGAGAAGGGAGCCGCACAGTGGGTCCTTTGTATTTGCACCTCCTGCTCGAAATGTCGACGTGAAAGATTGCAGTTTTACGTTCTTCATGTTTACATTTGTAGAAATGTCAAATATCTGGCAGGAATCACAGTACTAGCACCAGCGCCGGTGTACCTTTCATAAGTTACATTAATTGCATGTGTACTTGTATTTTGGCATCAAGTATGAGTGAGAACTACTTTTAATATTCTCCAATTGTGTTGTAGATCAAGCTACAAGAAATTAAGCTGTACAATGCATACGGAAAATATTACACCTTCCACCACCCAAAAAACATGTAGGCTACTAAAAAAATCCAGGGTTGTTGGATACAGCTATAATAAACCTGATTCAATGAATTTTTTATCTGTATAGCGCTTTTAACAATTGCCATTGTCGCGAATCAGCTTTACAGATAATTTATTTATCTTTTTTTTTTTTTTATAGACAATGTGTTAGATAGATAGATCACTCACATGCGCATCTACGGTGGACCAATCATTATTTAAGCCAGGCGAATGCACGGCTGCGATCTTAGCCACGGATCCCGAGGTCCGGTTCGGTCTGCTGTAACCTGAAACAGGTAAGGATGAAGGAGGAGAAGCATATTCATTTGAAGGCACCAGCTGAGCAGAAGAAAGGACGTTGGTTGCAGGCCCATTTCCTACATTTACACCAGGAGTGCGCCCCCTGGAGGAGCCTCCGGAAACACTGGTTTGTCCTGTAAAATTACGGTCTCCATTTTTGGCACGTCTGTCTTGTGGAGGTTTAACAGCGTCTGGAGGAGATTCATAGTAGTTGTTTATTCTCCTCTGATTTTCCTTGCCTAAAGAGCCGTTCAGCCCTGCTTGGTAGGAGCCTCCCCACTGGTTCCTTTCCATCCCCATGCCGATTCCGCTGTCCAGGTTGGCGTAGCTACCGGAGCGCCTGTCTCCATTAGGGTGCTTAAAGTCGTTTAAGGAGTTGTTGTAGTCACTCTCTCGGTCCAGCAGAGAGCCGTGTGACTGAGCCCTTCGCAACACGCTGGCATCCGCGGAGGAAAGATGCTGACCATCTTCTATTCCATCCTCCCGGCTCCTAAGGGGCGAGATAAACATTACAGCACTATATGCTACATCCAATAATAAGAAAATTACAATACATTCCACAATGTTTTATTCAGCTTATAGTTACGTTTAAAGTTGTGAAGTTAGTTCATGTTATTAAAAGTAGTGTTCATTACCATTTCTCTTTTCCTCATTCTTTAGTTAAATGAAAATAGGCAGGTAGGCTGAAGCACGAATGTGTTTGTTCTACCCTGTAAACCGGTGTTACCTGGGTAAGCTGTTGTAGCTTGGGGTTCGGAGTTGCACTCCATAGGAATCACCTTTCTTTCCATCTTTAAGCATTACATACGGTTGGCCCGCGATGCCCTGCACCCTGACGGCCACGCCATACCGGGATGAGGATTTCCCGGTGCTGTCTCGACGACCTCCACCTGCGGGATCATGCAGGTCATTTATGAAGCGGATCTGAACCCCATAATCCACTGGGGTTTTTCTACCCGATGCTGATGCAGACATGCTGAAACAGACAAGGGGAAAGAGATCATCAATCAGACAATTCACTCATTAACTGGCATTTTGGTAGGAACCCAGAGAACTTAATAAAAAGCACAAAGCAGAGAGGAGAAACTCGACATAGCAGCAATCTAAGCTCAAGACTGAACAGGGAAGTCTAAAGCAAAGACTCCGCAACTTTACCTGTAATCTGATTAGATTTTTTTCAATTATGTTAGGGTGAAACTAAGACACATTGCAACCTAAATAATCAAAACATACTGGAATATGATCAGACTTCGTGGAGAATTAACTTGTTACCCAAATAGCTGAAGCTGCTGAGATATCGTTATCACTAATGTATTGTTTTTGTATTTTCTCCACAGAATGCATCGCATCAAGGTTAAAGAACCACTGCCACACTTGACACTTGAGTTTTTGTTTTCTTTTAAAGCACGAGATAGTTGTGTAGTATTTTTGCATGGAGTACAAGGCTGCCTAATTGTATCAACTTACAATCCAAATCTAAACTGGTGCTTTCAGATTTGGCAAGTCAGGCACCATATTGCATGACATCATTGGGGGATTTGGGACCAGGAACTTGAGCCCGGATTTTTTTTTGTTTGTTTGTTTGTTTGTTTGTTTTTGTTAGAGCTTGAACAAAAGCAAACAAACAAGATGGTAGTGAGTTTGTTGGACAGAAATAAGTTTTATTGATTCCTGACAGCTCATTTGAATGGAAAACTCAGATAAAGATAGGAGAGAGAGAGAAAAAAAAAGATGTTTCTCTAATACACTGATTTGAACCACATGTCTTGAAATCAGAAATACAATATCTGAATCTTCAAGAGGACAGATAGCTAAGTGCAAAAATGTGCACAGGTGCTTTATTTTTGCTCCTGCGTACATTTTTGCAAGCCTGCCCCCCACTCGTTACCTCATTCCCTCCAAAATCAGTGTGTCAAGGTCGCATCATGTACTTGCTGCAGATTTTTCACCTGGGAATATAAGGGGGAATATCCCAAAATGCATCCATGATGTGAATCTTTCATTGTCTTGTCTATCCCCAACAATCATTCTGGCCAGTGAATGATTTGGTACCAGGCCACATATAAGGAATTAAAAATATTATTACTTTTTTTAAATTTCATTTCCAATTTATTGACCATCAGAGTATCAGAGTCTACAGAGTCCGTTTTATTTTTTAAAAAATGCCCCCCAGGTCAGCCTGTATTTAGGGTTCCTCTTTCACACTTCTCTCTGTATTGTCTCTGTATAAGTAAGCTAATGCTACAAGCTAACTCTAGGTAAAATGAGTTAAAAAAAAAAAAAAGAAAAAAGGAAAAGAGAAAATACTCAATAATGAGACAGCAAATGAGACTCTGAGACTGCCAACAAAAAGAAAGCTGCTACCCAAGAGTCCTACCTAAATTATGGGTTTATTGCAACAGATGATTCACGTGCTCTAAGCCTGTATTATACATGCTCTGTTTAATAGATGTGGAAAAGCATGTTTGAGACAATCTCAACTCTGCTGTTGTTCTGGATTCAAATTAAGGTGGAATATCCCGAGATGCGCTTCAGCGTACCTCAGTTGTATATTTGACTTAGTGTTGCCTTTCCCCTTTCTATCAGCTCGAACCAGTCTGGCCATTCTCCTGCGACCAAAGGCATCAACAAAGCATTTTTGTCCAGAGAACTGTTGCTCACTGGATATATTTTCTCTTTTTCAGATCATTGTTTGTAAACCTTAGGAATGACTGTGTGTGAAAATCCCAGTAGGATCAACAGTTTCCAAAATACTCAGACCAGTCCGTCTGGCACCAACCAACCAACCATGTCATGTTCAAAGTCACTTAAATCACCTTTCATTCCCATTCTGATGCTCGGTTTGAACTTTAGAAGATCGTCTTGACCATGTCTACATGCCTTAGTGCATTGATCTGCTGCCATGTGATCAGCTTATTAGATATTTACCTTAACAAGCAGTTGAACAGATGTACCTAAAGAACTTGCTGTTGGGTGTGTGTATGTACAGTATACTGTATAGGGTTTGTAACATCTCACTTGGCTCACACTTTCTGTACTTTCTCCTAAATCCTCTAGTGTTTTTTCCAAGATATGACATGGCAAACACTGTTGGTACAACTGACCTGGGAGAAATTTTTTTTCTGGTTCTAAACACACTTTCCTTGTGAGCGGCCCTTCATGGATGCCACTTCTGGCCTACTCAAGAAAGAACTGACGTTTATTCTGACAGTCTCTTGTCAAAAATCGAAACAAGGAAGTGCTCCGAGCTGTGGTAATTAAGTCTATCTAAGTCATAGACTGTAAAGTCCTATAAATTAGTCATCCATGAATGACGTGTACAGTACATATACTGTAGAACATCAGGCGTTAGACTTAAATTCTGTAACTCATTTCCTAAATATATCACTGCATGTCCAAACACACTTATTGCAGCATTTTACAAAAAAAAAAAAATTCAGCTAAATATTCAAATATAGCACTCTGTGCAAGACTTATACCCTGTTGCTAAAGGATAAAAATAACTCTACCTTTTGTGGAACTGGAGCTTTGATGTGTTTTCATGGATTACTGTGGTTTGGCACATTGACTCTGTGTTCCCAGAGTGCACATATACTGTAGGTTAGCCACAGAGCACTCAACATTTTAATTTTTTTATTTATTTATTTTTTACAACAAACTGGAATCAGACATGGTGTGTATATACAAGCTATGGGACAAACTTATAGCGGCTATAGAGTAACCCTGGTTCACCAGAAGCACGGCTTAAAACACAACCTACACATTATACCTGAACTAAACTTTAAAATGGCTTTAAAGATTACTTGTATACAGCCTGTATTTAGGCTTCATGTAGCAGACCATGCAACAGCTGTGTGAGCAGCAGGGGTTTAAACACGCTACACAAATTATATATTAGACATCACGGACAACAGTGGTGTTTCTTGCCGCTAAGCTCCGCCCTGAAATGATCGTCATATCAAAAAGAAATCCAATGAGCAAGCATTGTTGTGAATAACAACAATTGTGATTGTCTGATTTGTCTTTCACAGGTTTTGTAGCGACTAAAATCTATATGATAAGAATGTAGCATCAGTCCAATACTGCAGTCATCCGGGTTAATTTGTTCCGATACTTCTGCACCGATATCACTTAATTTTAAATGATGCAAGACCCCTCATTCTCTCTCGTGTGAAAGCGGAATGATCTTTCTGGGCATGAGACTAAACTGCAGGAACAGCAATCGGATTAGATTAAGTTCCCAAGTTTAATGTTATAACAGTCAGGTTAATTTAATGTGCTAGCTCGCAGTACATCCATGTTTAGACTGTCTGTCTCTCTTGCATATCTCACTTAACAGTGCATCTCGTCCTGGGATAACAGCGACAAAATACAACTAGTTATTTGCTTCTTTGCATTTATTTTGTAAATTTGTTATAATCTTCAGCTTGGAAAAATTTACATTTCCGCATGCACGTTTCCAACATGGGTGAAAGCAGGTCGGTACTGGCACCACGATCCACAGTACTGGAACGAGAGAAGATCAGCTGCCAAAATCCACATTCAAAACAAGTTACAGAAGAACTTTTATCAAGAAAACACATCTGATAACAATATGTCCTCTTAAATGACAATTTGCCTCCTTATTAATTGATTCCAAGTTGTTCCAAATTACCTCTGAACCGTCGTTTTGTTGACGGCCAACACGAGCTAACAAAGCTAACTAGCTTCTAACACGAGACTAAATCACAAATTTTACACCATGTGTTCAACCCCGGAACCGTAGCTGATATCCTAAAGTGGAATAAGTGGAGACAAACTTCAGCAGTTTACAGGAATGTCCACCACCTCCATGGTTTATTCTGTTCACCCTTTGGCTACATAGGGGAAGAATTTAAAACCCTTTTCACATGTCCTAATTAAAGTGTCTTTCACCGTGTCTTGGTCACCGGTTCTGCCAGTTACGTTTGGTTAGTTCCAGCAGTTGTGGAAGGATACGTGTTGGCGGAGCAAAATGATTGGTTAAATAAACCAATGATATTTAGTACACCCTTACTCCCGCTCATGTGATATTGCTTAAGTACATTACAAATATAGCTTTTCTAGACGTCACTTGCGCGTCTCAGTGGAGGTGGCGAGATTAAAGTGCAAAGGGTGCGTCAGTCTCTGACATTATAATCCATCAACACGATGACTTTGTCGAGACTGCAGGGCGGGTGTGTGTGTGTGTGTCTTTATTGCGACTGGATACGGCAGTTTTCACATGCCTTGGCAGTTCGTGAACAGGTTACAATAGTGTGACTGGTCACATTCCAGCACAACAGCAGTGATGACACTTTAGAATAAAAAAAAAAACCAAAGCCTAGGAAAACCAAAAGAAACGTGGACGGCATAAAACGTTGTGAAAACACCATTATTGATTTAATTATTATAAACACAGTGGTTAAAAACTATGATTAAACAAATTATAATAACACTAATAATAGTAATAATGATAAAGTAAAGAGAGTAAAGTGAACAAATCCAAAGAAAATGCCAAAGAATGAAAAGAGCCAGCTCTCTGCTCTTATCAAAGTTCACTGTGGTGATAAAAAGAAGCAACTACCTGTTCAATTTAGAGACACACCTCCCCTTGTTCTTCTCTTCTCCACAGACACACATTCAGATGACTTCCTCTTTAATATAAAACAAATAAGCAACAAATCACAGTGTTCTGTAAGGCCCTGTATAACCATACAAACAAAACTCTTTCCCCGTATCTGTTAGAGTGACTCAAAGTATGCGCATGTACAGTATGTGTGGGTGTTTGCACACACACAGTCATTAAGTCGAATCTAGTAAAAGAAAGTGGAGCAGTGGAGTTGGCAGCCAGTGTAGTTAAAAAGGTCTTAGTTTCATGTGACCATTCAGCAAAAAAAAAAAACACCTCAACTTTTACTTTAGAATATCACAATGACGAAAATAATAAACTAAGACTATATAATCAGCTTATAGGTACTATATTTCACACACACAGTGTCAGTGATGGTGTTCTGTCCTCTCATCACATACTGTATGAAGGTTATTATTTGAGTCTGGGTAGTGTCTGTTCCTTATGTCTGACCATTACAGTATGTGAGCATTGTATATTGTATGCAGTGCAATAAAATGATCATATCTGGGGACCTTCTTAACTTCACATACTTTGGAGTCATGCAGCAGCATAATGAATCAGGTGACGAGATGATGGACGTACACAGGGATCTGCTTAATTTCACAGGAATTCTTGGATGGATTTTACACTCTGATTGTCGCTCATGGTGTTCCTGCTGAGACTCCCTTTATATCTTAATGTCGTGAACACAATTTGCATTCAACTTTATTATTTTGTACTGAATCCTCATATTCTGAATAGGCCATCATCTGTGAACACCAGCACACAGCTTAGGAGGAACAGACGATATCAGGATCTGGTCTTGGGCATATCAGAACTCCCCAGCTTCCTTAGAGAAAGTTAAACCTGTGCCATGTAGTTAAAAACCCTCCTGCCACCTCTTCCAATGAGTGCAACACACTAGGGTTACAGGATCGAGGTGCCATCATCAACAGTCAGGTATGTTTACATTTAAACATAGCTACATGCTAAATCAAAACTTGCTTGATGTGAATTAAAATAATACTACTGACATCCAGATTTCATGTGTACCACCCCCGTTAAAAGAAAATAGTCCACTATAAGAGTATAATACAATTATCTCTGCTAAACATCAAAACACATCTGAAATCCGACCAAAATGAAATTAAGGAGCAGACTGGACATGAGGAATACACTTTGGGTGTCCCCCATCACTCCTAGATGGGAACATCTCGTCAAAGGGAAACAAGCTCAGGACTTGTACTGATTCTGTGTTATGGTATGTTGTGTATATTATGCACTTTATTATGCTTTGTTACGATCGCCTGATCGCCAGTCCGTGAAAAACTGTTCACATTTCACTGGTCCGTGGTGCAAAAAAGGTTGGAGACCACTTGTCTGAAGCACACCACCTGCAGGATTACGAAGGAATGACAAAATTTCACCACCTCAAATACAAACCAATATAAAGTTAAAATAAATTTAAAAAGAAAAACAAGTTTGGAGTAAGTGTGGAGTAATCATATGTATCATATGTCAAACTCAACCGTCCTTCCCTCCCAGAGTACGCAGAGAAAACCCAGCAAGAACGAGGAGAGCATGCAAACTCTACACACACAGACCCAAGGCGGGAATCAAACCCTTGACCCTGAAAGTGTGAGTCCCCATCTCTATTTCCTGTTAATGCCCCCAGCTGAAATACCCCTCAAAGCTCAGCAACAAGTTAGAGGAGGGGCTTTCTTACAGTATATGAGGTCATGTTAGAAGGAAAATCAGACTGGCTAAAAGAAAACAATTTTTTTTTCCACTTTGCACATGCACACTGGACTGGAGGAACATCTGAATGTCAAAACATAACAAAAGTAAATTTTGCATAATAAATTCCCTTGAGATAAGCATAATCTTATAAAAACAATTTAACAAAAACACTAAATGCGGTTACACCACAAAGCGTTAATTGACTGTGGCCTGTTTTTATACACTAGTTGCCTGAGTAAACTGAACTTTAAACACCATTTTACTATACAAAGGATCATAAACACCTGACAGACGTTGCTGAACTGCCATCCATACTAAATCACAGATTCATGAAGTGGCAAGTTTGCTGTATGACTCAATTACAGACAGAAAGTCAAACTTTTGTGCAACATGGCCACAGTGTGTCCTTGAGGACCTTGGCTTGTTGGGATATCTGATAAGTGTTTCTTTTTCCCCCTTTTCTTCTTCCACCTTTTATTAATATTGATTCTGCTACAACCTACTTAGACTTAAGCATTTACGAGTTGTAAATACTGTTGTGCTCTTGAAAATATTTACTTTTTAAGGAAAGAAAATATTATGGGATTATAGGTTATGGCAGCTGCCAGTGAACTTTGCTACTGAAACGACTGATTGTGATTTTACTGAACGCTTCCCCGGTGGCACCCAGGGACATTTATAACCAACAAGCTTCATTTAGATAAGAAAGCAGCAATGTATTCTTGTAGGGCTAAATCTTAAACTCTCGAAATCCGAATTCAATGGCCCAGACAAACAGTATGTAAGTACACTTGATACCAGTTGAGCCAGGGATATAATCCTTGACCACAATAATAAGCACGATGTCTAGTGGAGACCAAAAGTGTGACAGGATTATTTTTTTCTTTATAAAAAACTTCAAATTATCATATTTTAATATGAACATAAAAGGAAAAAGCATGGGCAAAAAGAAGATTCATGAAAACTCATTCACGGTCTGTTTACTTCCTCGCTGTGTGTCAGTGCTTGAGCAAAAACAGTGACAGTATTCAGCGCTTGCAGAGAACAAGTGTGGGGTAAAGGGGGGAACGCAGGAGCACCACCTCATATCTTTATTACAGTGAAGTGGAGCAGAAACTCCTGTGGAAAACCGAACAACACAGACCGAACTGAACCCAGTCTCTTGTCTAGCATTTGTCTCATCTCTACTGTAATTCTCTACCATAGATCCCTTCTCTACATTTCCATCATGGGAACGAAAACTTCATGCTAAAAAGAACTACCCTTTCTGAAATAAGATACCTGTTTATACAAGAACACAGTATAATACTACAATATAACATCATTGTTCTATAATGTGTTTACTTACTGTAAATCAAAGCACTTATTGACATGGTAAGTGTTCATTCTTCTGTGAGACATACACTATTAAGTTCTTTCAGCTTCATTCCTCTACACAAAAACATCCCTCCCCCCACTTTTTTTTATTTATTTTATTTTTATTTTTTTTTACACTTTACACAGCTGTTTTACACTTGCAACCCTTTTTCCCTTTCCCCGACTTACCTACATATCAGCTTCTAATCCTTCATAAACAATAATGCATCTTGTCAAATAATACATCTTCCAATAATACAAGCATAAGCACCTTCTCATGTGCCAAAGGCCCCTGTACTAGGTTGCTTTCATAAGAAGCTAGACTGTGGTTTGCTCTAGTGTGATAAAATGCAAATGTGTAAGGGCGATAGCATGCAAACATTAACCTTGCTATGAAAATCAAAGTTGTGAATATAGAAGGGTGTATGATTAATCAGATATTAACCATTATCAGTGTGAGTTTCGGTGATAGTACAAAAGTGCAAAAGTGCGTGTCTATCTGCACATAGCACTGTCATGGACTCGCTCTCTTGCTCACGGCAAGCTTGACTGCACAAGCGACATCATTAGTGTGGGATCAGAGCACAAACACACCGACAGACACACACACACACTTAAACGAAGAATGATGATAATTTCAAGTTGTTGTTTTCCTGCCTTGACCATTAGGGGTAATGAAACCAAAAATGCTTTTTTAATAATAGCTCTTAAGCATTTAATGATCATTTCAAAAACAAGACAAAACATTAAACCTGATAGCTATTGTTAATATTGATTTATACAAGTCAGTTGCACCTTAATAAATATAAATATTTTATTTAGGCACACAAAGTATTCTCTTGCAGTCTAGAACAGGGTTTCTTTAGTGTGGCTCTGTATGGTTGCATCCCTTTTGCCCTCAAGTCTGACTAGTTTCCCAGTTTGAATATTAAAAAGAAATCTCCACAACATAATGCTACCACAACCATGTTTCACTGATAATTAGAAAGTTCATTTTTGGTCTTGGCCGTTTTCAAAATGACCTTTGGCAAACTTTTTGGTGGACAACCTCCTCTATGCATGCTCATGGCATATTCTGTCTATTATTTAATAATGAACAGGTTGCACATTCAAAAAGTTAACGAACTGCATCTGGAGTTAAAGAATAAAGAATGTTACAAGCAACTGCATAATTACTTATTCTTTTCAGGAGAAAAAAAATGGTTTGAAAGTACCTTAATAGTATATTAATCCCTACGAGGTTATAATTATATTATGCTGCATACCATATAGACCACCAGAGCTTGAAGCTTATAAAAAAAAAAAAAACTTTAATAAAAAAAGCAAATTTGGTCGTACCAACTGACAATTCTGATGATTTGCAGCACATATATTATAAACAGGCTTGTTGTTCTTAACCTGGGTTTTTATAATTATTGGTTACGTTTATTAAATGATCTGTTGTCATCCTAGGACTTAGGGACCACAAAACATGCCTGATTTTTAGCCTTGTAAAATATTCAAATCTCAGGCATGTGAAAGAGCTCCAATAAATTAAATTTAAAAAGCTAAACTTTTCTTTGATTCTTGACCTGTTAATCAAGACGGTCAATCCCTGTCCTAAAGTGCTGCAGCCATGTATTGTAGATTTGTGTTTTCTCTTTCAACACATTGAACTCAGCCCATGATTCTCTTAGTAATTAAATAAAGACGTACATCTTGTGAAATGATGAGAATTGCTAACCTCCTCCTGAAATCGGACCACAGTCTATATAGACTTTAAATTCTAAATTCCATAAAGAAAAACATAATTAATGTAATGTGACATCTTTGCCATCCATGAAGATGCCCAAACCCAGAAACTTTAGGCAGGGCAGCCTTGTTAGCCTTGTCCTAAGCCCGGATAGAATAGGACGGTTGTGTCAGGAACGGTGTGCGGCATAAAACCTGTGCCAAGATGTATGCGGATTGGAGGGTCACTGTGGCGACGAAACATCATCATCATGATCATCATCATCTCAGTGACTATGAAAGCATTGTGCATTAAAGCAAACGGATGTGCTTGAGCAAATAAAAACATCATTACGTAATGGAATGCGATAATTTTGTAAACTCACTTCTCAACTCAATAATCTCAGGAACCCAAAATCCTAAATGAAAACAAAATGTGATTGATTGGGGCCTTACAGCTTCACATTTTTCTTTGTAGGAAATCATAATAAACACAAGCACCACAAACAAACAAAACATCGCCAGCACCTTTCAATACTGTATATGCACACACACAACATCCAGAGTGCCATTTAATTAAGATCTCTCCCCCCCCCAAAAAAAACACTGTCTATAAATGCACTTATAAATACAACTAGTTTAGCTTATAGCTAAAGTTTTGACAGTTAAGCAGGTGCGTGTTTATCACTTCAGGACACGTCCCTTAGGCTAGGGCTTAACTCTCTTGGCATTCTTTGTTTCTTTCCAAACTACCTCTTAGTCACCTGAGCTTCTGTCCTCCTTTCTGCCTTGAACAAACCAGCATTTCTTCCTCTCGCTCTTTCTCCAGCTCTTAAAATGTGCCTCATTGGCATTACAAAGAAGGCTTTAGTGTCGTCAAACAGCATAACGTATAGTCTCATACCAACAATGATAACCATTCTTCCTGTAACCTGCATTCCTGTGTTGCTCACACAACACAGACCCACGCGCACACACCCTGATATACTGGGGAAAACTGGCATCTTTGAGTTCTTTGAAAACAAATCATCCTCGGGTGAGGAAAGGTGTGACTTCCAGACAAGATATAACCATTTAGCCGATCTTAAAACATCTACCTGCTCATCAACGTCATTGTGCATTTACAGGTCAATAACCAGGAAGGCACGGCGGCTCCAAGAAGGTTGCGACACCAAACGTTTCACAAGCGAGCTTTCTGCCTTGCCGAAATCAGATCAGATCAGAGTTACCAGGTATGAGTTTCCACAGTAAATATAACTCACCAGTATGGGAAAGTATGTCCTGTGGATTATAGCTCGAGTTATCAGACCTGGAGTTCAGCCTGAGCACAAACTCCCAAATATCTGTGAAATGAGTCATTGGTTTCACTCTTGGTTTCTACACTTTTTTTTTTTTAAATCAATGTGCATGGAGATTCATATACCGCTCAACCATATCCGATATGATTATTATTGCAAATAACAAAACAGTATTTTGTACATGTTTCTGAACGTAATGGTCTTTTATTATTTTCTATTTTATTGTATTTACATCCAAATCCTTTTTTTCCCCCTTTTTCTTCACATTATTCCGACTTCGTGTTTTAACCGTAACCATTCATAAGAAATCATGAAACCCCTTAAAACTCTCTTTTTTTTTTCTCATTTCAATTTCAAAACTTTAAATCCTGTGTGTAATGCAGATTACTGCACAGTTCAATTCTTTATTCTTCACATATCCCAGCTTTTTTTGTTAGTGGGCTGGGGTCAGAAAGCAGGGTCAGCCATTATACAATGCTCCCGGAGCAGACGGGGTTAGAGGCCATGCTCAAGGGCTCAACAGCGGCAACCTGGCGGAGCTGGGGCTCGAACCTTCTGACCTTCTGATCAGTAACTCAGAGCCTTAACACACTGAGCTACACCAGGTTTTTTTTTTTTTTCAATTAAAAAAAAGGCATCTGAATTTTAACATCAACAGAGATATTTGACCTGGATAACCAAGATAACTTTTAATTTACTGTCAAATTTGGTAGTGTTTAAGACATTTTGCTCAGAATAAACCAAGAGGGGGTACAAACTTTTACACTTAGACAGATATTGGTTGAAATTGTGCTTAAACGTGTTAATGGCATCATTACAAAGAAAATAAATAAATAAAAACCACACGTTTTAATATTAAAACATTATAAACTTTGTTTTTAAATCAAAGATTGTTTCCTACGCTCAAATCCTGAGTGAGTGCGCATCTAGGGACACTACACACGGTCTAAAATAATGGCTTCCCTACAGTATTTAGTGAACTTATCTATTCCATAGCAGGTCAATTGGGACGCGGGCGGTGTACAGAAACCTGTCAGCCACGTCAGGGTTCCTGAGAGACAGAGTGGAGGAGGAGGAGGAGGCGAGGCGCAGGTGCACCTGTAACAAGCTAACTAGATAAACTCTCCAGACAGCGGTGTTTAAGAGAGCAACAAAACAAAAATCAGTATTAAATAACCATCCCTGCTCCAGTGAGACATTAATCCTCATGTCGGACGTTAATCCAAGTTTCTCCGTAAATACCGCTAAGTGTTTCTCCTAACTGCTTTAAGGAGGAAACTTAGTAACAACATCGTAACTGAAGTCTGTGTAAAGTAAAGTGAAACTTTGTATCCTGGCTCTCTGTCCATCCGGGGCAGTGAGGGAGCTAACGTTACTCTCCTCGGGAAGATACACAGTAAATAGAGCGAACTCAGTATATTTGTTCACTAAAATACAACAAAGTTACTTAATACACCAAAGTAGCCGCAGAGCTAACAGGCTAGCGGGTTAGCGAATAAATATCGAACCCTCCGAACCTACCTAAAGTCGTTATGAAGTCTGCGAGCTGTTAGTGGCTGGTTTGTTTTATCCACTTCTGTCCTTCTCCTTCATGAAATGTGTTTCAGTGACAGCTTCCATGACACACATCAACAACCCTGCCGGAGTAAACTGCTCAACAAATACGTACAACCTGTTACCTTTTACCGACCGACGCGCTTGACCACGCCCACCGACACAAGTGAGAGGGATATGATTAGTCAGAAGATGCGTGGTGGGTGGAGCCACAAGAGAGCGCGTTTTCAATTAGTAAAATTAGTATGTTGGAAATGTTTAGGCTGTAGTTTGTACAGTACAGAGCGCCCTGTGTACAGCAAGGTTTAGAAGCTATTACTTATTCCTCAGCGCAGGCCTCTTATACATAGTGTCCATTTAGGATTCAGGCATCATGCACTGATTTGATGTGCTTGATTAATATTTTCTTTTTCAAGTCACTTCAACCATATATAGTTTAGTAGAATAGTAAATAGATTTGAATAGTGACAAGGATTTACTCACTCATCATCTACACCACTTTATCCTGCTGTATACACAGAGAAACCTAGCCCAGGAAATTTAGGGCACAAGGCAGGGCCACACCCTGGACGGGCTGCCAATCCATCACAGGGCACACACACACCCATGCTCATTCACACACTACGGGCAAATTAGGAATGCCAATTAACCTAATCTGCATATCTTTGAACTGTGATAGGAAATCACCAAGCACAGGGAGAACATGCAAACACTAATTACACAGACCCAAGGTGGGAATCGAACCCAGAACCTAGAGATGCAAGGTGATAGTGATAACAATAAAGCCATCATGCAGCTACCAAAGATTGGAATACATAATAAGATTTTGCCCATGTTGCTGTTATCGACCAATAGAGGGAGGCATTGTCTGTCATTGATTGTGTGAAGTATGTTGGATTCACTAATCTCCCCATGAGTTGTAAAATTATAAGTGTAAATTCTGGGTTTTTGGGTTTCCTTTTTAGTGGTTTAAAACAAATTGTCCAGTTCAGTATTTAGCAGAGCATTTCTCAGATACTGTATATGAGGACCCTTGTGCTGAGTTACTGACTGATATGATATATGTTATAGTCAGGGGACACCAGCTGTCTTCATTTAAACCTCCAGCATGCCTCTGATTTAAAAAAACTGAAATACTGTAAAGGCAACTGTGTCACTCGCGCACTGTAAATAAATAACATTTGAATTCCATTTAAATGATCAATTTACCCAAACATTTATCTGTAAAACATTACAGAAACTCAGCACATCCCCTGTACGGTCTTGACCTCGCTGCATGCGATTTTCACATGTTTGGGTCATTAAAGGAGTTCCTGGGAGGCCAGCGTTTCGGACATGAAATAGGTAGTCTGAACATGGATCTGGTGTACTGAGAAATCTTTCTACTTTGATGGTATCCAGGCACTAGTGAATGCTAGGATAAAGTCATTAGTATTATATACTGTATATATAGAAACAAAGGTAGAGTTTATACTCATAACTTTGTTCTGCTATTCTTCACAATCAAAAGTCCCAGTTTGACTTGAACGCCCCTTAAACATGCACTATATGGCCAAAAGTATGCCATCACACTTCTATGATACATTTTCCCAAACTGTTTTTAAAAAAGGCAAAAGATATTTATAAAATGTATATGATAAAGCTGCTGCTTGTGGCATGATACAATGAGTGGCAAAATGATATGATGCCCATCCAGAGGCTAACAATTGAATGACCTTCTTTGGAAAGATGGATCTTTAGAGACGAGCTGGTCCAACCCACCTCCTGTGATGAAAGAATTTGAGTGCAGGACTTAATTCTTTGGCACAGCAGTATAGTAGGACCTTTCTTTTCCTGTGCACTCTCACTCTATGCAGCGTGTGTTGGCTGGAGATGCAACATACCTAAATCAGGCATTATAAGAAGTACTGCCATTTGTACTGTGCCATGACGTGATTAGGCTGCACCACTCATGTAAAGGTCATGCTAACTAAGCCAACAAGGAAGAGGAGGTGAGACAGATGGCAGACATCATGATCATGATTGTTAATGCTAAAGAAAGCAAGGCTTGGAAAAAAAATCTTTTCAAAGAGAGATTCCTGACCTGGCAAAAAAAAAAAAATCTTAGGAGTTTGGGAGAGTTTTGTTAGGCGTATGATTGGGTGGATATGTGAAACCAGGGGCCTAGCAGCATGGGCAGGAGTTCTTATAGGTCGATATCGGTTCTAGGTTGTAGAGACTTGGGTAGGTTTATCAAAATATGTTACATTAGGAGTGTGTAAAACCGAGGAATTTGTGGTTTATGGAACAAATGTTTTTAGGGGGGCATTCAAGACATGCAGTTTTGTAATTTTTTCCTCAGCCAATGTCATCCATAATTTCCTAAATGGTGGCTACATTACATGTCTAAAGCAGGACTCTCCTAGCAGGTTGAGAATTCATACTCCCTGAGTGTATTCTGGAGTTGGTGTTGGTCTACAGTATGTATGTCAGCATAAATTTGAATTCAGTCTTTTTTTCTGACTTGCACTCTGACTTGATATGTGTGAGCAGTAAGGATCAAGAAAGGGCAGCACTCATCTAGTTCCACTTTAGTAGCCAGGGTTAAGTCCCTATGCCAGATGCAGAATCATCAACTTCCATGAAAGAGCAGTGGGAGATCAGCCAACAGATAATAGGAAAATCTATGTACAGTATTAAGCCTTTCAAGGTCATGTCTACGGTCCTGTTTCTCCACAAAGAAAATTTGTCTTGATTGATTAAATTCCACATATTTTCAACTCGAAGAGGGACAAACAACCTAAAAACCGCTACATTTAACTTTTAAATAATTTAAGAAATGCTAAAGATGTATTTGTTTGTTTGCTTTTATAAGTCTTTGACTAGATTGACTAGTCAAACTTCCACATTTCCAGCATGGATGATTTATTAAAAATTTTTTGGCTGGCTGGGATTTCAGATGAATGAAAACTGTGTCTTATTTGTCTCAATAACAAAAACCTGCTATACAGGACGCTTAGTATGACTGAATGAGGAAAATGTTAGCCATGTCTAATACTGTAGGAATGGGAATCACAATGGACCAGCTGATATAATAACACAATACCTACTGTACAGTAGGTGCAAATTCTATTTGTACAGCGATTCTGTATCACAATTTTATAGATATCATTATTTAATATAATTTTTAAAAACTTTTTTACAATTCTAAACAAACTTATATTTGCTCCTACCACACAGGTTGCTGTGCTCCCTGTCAGTGTGAGAACAGCTGTCTGCTCCACCTATAGTATTATGAAGGATTTTACATAGGAAGAATTTTACCACCAAATACAAACATATTTCACTCACTCATCGTCTATACCGCTTTGTCCAGTATATAGGGTTGTGGGAAGTCTGGAGTCTATCCCAGGGCTCTTAGGGCGCAAGGCCAATCCATCCCAGGGCACACATACTGTATATACACTCATGTTCATTCACGCACTACAGGCAAAACCTAAGGAACACAGTCTTTGGACTGTGGGACGAAACTGGAACACCTGGAGGAAACACATCGAGGCGGGAATCAAACCTGGACACTGGAGGTGCAAGGTGACGGTGGTCAGTGTGGCATTGGTGCTAGTGATATTGTCATAGAGAGTATGCAGGCTTGAGAACAGGTGCACTGCAATAAACATTTTATGCATTTATATATTTATTTTAAGGGCAGTGGTGGCTCAGTGTGTTAAGGCTCTGAGTTACGGATCGGAAGATCGGCGGTTCGAGCCCCAGCTCCGCCAGGTTGCCGCTGTGGGGCCCTTGAGCAAGGCCCTTAACCCTGTCCGCTCCAGGGGCACCGTAAAATGGCTGACCCTGCGCTCTGACCCCTGCCTACTAACAAGAAGCTGGGATATGCGAAGAATTAAACATTTCACTGCATATTGTACTGTGTATGCCTGTGTATGTGACAAATAAAATTTGAATTTTATCCTGTGCATCCGTCACAATTTTCAGTTGTGCTACAAGGGCTTATGAGAGTTGTATTCTGTTAGTATTTCAATCAGTAGACTTTCAAAGGGAACTTTGCCCTGGGAAGCTTAGATTAGTTCCTTCATAGCTGTAGTGACGAGGAAGTTGTTGCTCACAATTTATGAACTTTGTATGAACACTCTCTCTCCACGCAGTTCATGCACTTCTGCCGCATCCAAAGTAGAAGGTTAAGTCTTCTGTACCAACTGAAACTCAAAAGATCAGAGTGAAGATCAACTTTCAAGTCATAGCAAATAAAGAGAAATCACAATGCATTGTATTTCAACGAGGCTGAAGGGTCATCTAGGGTAATTCAGGTCAGAATAAACAAGTCGTTCTTGCAAAAATTCATACTCCTTGAATGTTTCCACATGTTGCCACATTACAACCACAAAGTACTGTAAATGTGTTTTATTGGGATTCCATGTTATAGACCACCACAAAGTGGCAAAAAATTGTGAAATAGAAGGAAAATGATTTTTTTTTTTACAAAATAATATCTGAAAAGTGTGGCGTGCATTTGTATTTAGCCCCCTGAGTCAGTATTTTGTAAAACCACCTTCCGCTGCAATTAGAACTGCAAGTCTTTTTGGGTATGAAAGTGAAATTTTGTGCCCATTCTTCTTTGCAAAATACCTCAAACTAAGTCAGATTGAATGGAGAGTGTCTGTGAACAGCAATTTTCAAGTCTTGCCACTGTAAGATCTTTTGCACGGGTGGCACCATAGACACACGGACACGAGCACGAGATCTTGCAGCAAAAGGGTCATTTTATTAGGGAAAATTGGTAAAGGAAAAGGGTTTAAAGAGGGAGGAAGGGAAAAAAGGGAATGACAGTCATGAAGGTGTGCATGTGCGAGTCACAAGGCAGTGCCCAGCTGGCATACGGGCACCAGTCTGGTATGTTTAGGGCTGTTGTCCTTTTAGAAAGTGACCTATCTCAAGTCTTTTGCAGACACTTACAGGTTTTCGTCTAAGATTGCATTCTTCTAAGATGGTTCCATCCATTTATCCCATAAAATCTGACCAGCTTCCCTGACCCTCATCTATTTCATCAGTCTCATCTGACCAGAGTTAAACTTCCATATGATTGCTGTGTCCACCATGGCTTGTCGCAAACCACAAACAGGACTTTTTATGACTTTCTTTCAACAATAGTTGTCCTGTGGATCTTTGCAGCTTCTTTAGAGTCACCACAGGCCTCTTGGCTGCTTCTCTGATTAATGCTCTCCTTGCCCAGCATGTCAGTTTAGGTGGATGGCCATGCCTTGGTAGGTTTGCAGTTGTGCTATACTCTTTCCATTTTTAGATTATGTGTTGAACAGTGCTCTATGAGATAACCCTGCTTTAAACATCTCCACAACTTTATCCCTGACCTGTGTGGTGTGTTCCTTGGGCTTCATGATGCTGTTTGTTCACCAATGTTCTCTGAGGGCTTCACAGAACAGCTGTATTTATACTGAGATTAAATTACACACAGGTGGACTCTATTTACTAATTAGGTGACTTCTGAAGGCAAGTGGTTCCATTGGATTTTAGTTAGGCGTATTAGAGTAAAGGAGGCCAAATACATATGCACGCCACACTTTTCACAATTTTATTTGTAAATGAAACCATTTATCATTTTCCTTCCACTTCACAATTATGTGCCACTTTGTGTTGGTCTATCACATAAAATCCCAATAAAATCAATTTATATTTGTGGTTGTAATGTGACAAAATATGGAAAACTTCAAGAGTTACTGTATGAATACTTTTGCAAGGCACTGTAATGGCATTCAGAGTGAACAAGGCTTGTTCAGTGACAAAAATTTGCAATTGTTGAATGAACTATGGTGAGTGCAGCCTCTGATGGCAAGAAGGGAAAATTTCCCGAGAGCTTGTTACAGTATGAATTTACTGTTACTCAGTAACGGAATCAATTTTTCTACATCTTTATTGTGATCGTAGTGCTGAGGGACTTTATCTGTTTGCAGAATTACACAACATATGCATGTAAAAATCTGAACTGTGAATCAGGGTCCCATGTAGAGACAGTGAGTAGACGTGCTGATACTCTTCCGGATAACCAACACTGGTCACTGGAAAGACTTTAGAAGTGATCTGATTTACAGCATACTTGGTGACTCAGTGTGACAGTGATCGAGGAAATGCTCTTGGGCAAGATACTGTAGTTGACTGGTGGGAACTGTTAATGGTGGATAAAGAGACTATTTATGTAGCCTTTTATGTCCCTAGATATCTGAAATATGCATAGACAATGATGTGCTTAGGTGCAACAGAAAAGTGTTTGCTTGGAGACATTCACTGGATGGGAGAGTTTAAATCAGATGATGCCACAGCAATCCATGGTCGCGCTCCTTGGGTGCAATGTTGGCCATGCTCTCATGGTGGGAAGGAGAACATACAGTAGTTTCTCCCTTGTTGCTTAATTGTGGTTGTTTGTGAGCTCATGTAGCCAAAAGAGGGCAGACAGTGGGTTATAGATAGTGGAGTCTGTTATGCTGCCTTTTACATAACATGTACATATGTGGCATGTATGAATGAAGCTTGAAGTAGTTGTTCTGGAACTGTTGTTCTGGTAAATAAAATAATAATGTGGTAAATGAAAAGTCCAACATTGCCAGCTTACTGACAAATGACCTTGGAGAAGAAGAGGAACCCAGATAATGTCTCAAAATTTAAAGAAGTCGCTATGGTGCTGAATTTGGGTTTACAGCACTTGCCTAATCAGCATGTAAATGTGAGAAAAACAATTACCTCTCCAATAACACTAACTGTAAGACTGTAATTTCTACTTTTATCCTTACATTAAGTTTTTTTGTCATTTATATACATACATTTTTATTTTTGTAAAGCTGGTCATTATTAAACCTTCTATAAATGTAATTAAACCTTAAATAAATTTTAATTTAAATTGAATTAAAAAAGGTCTCGTGTGGTTTTCCTGGTTAATTATATTAGCTGATTAGTGTGCACCATACATACTTTGACATGTAATGGGAAAACATTTGAGCCCAGCTGAAAGAATGTTCTCACAACTGCCTATTATAGGGCTACTCAAAAATTACCTCAAACTTAACCTGTTTCCTCCTCTTTTGAATGCACAGTTTCAGTGTCTACTGTATATGAAAGGTCTAATGCTAAACCCCACCTTGCACCCTGGGAACAGCTGGGGGAGCTAAGCAGCAAGCAGTGGGTGAGTATCATCTTATATAAGGTCACATGAAGGAGAAATCTAAATAGCATGGAAATGGAAAAATGGAAAAAGGTCAAAAACAGGTGTGTGTCCATGTTTTTGTCTATACAGTTAAACCTTGGTTTGCTAGCATAATTCATCCCAGAAGTGTGCTTGTATATCAAAACATTTGTATATCAAAGCAAATTTCCCAATAAGAAATAATAGAAACTCTAATGATTCATTCCACAACCTAAAAATATTCATATAAAAAGGATTAATACAAAATATAAAGTAAAAATAAAACATTACCCTGCACTTTACCCTTTAAAAGAATAGTAGCTGTACTGATTGAGACCAGAGAGATGGGAGGAGAAGGAGCGAGGCTACTGTGTAGGCCGGCTTTCATACACACACACGCGCACACACACACACACACACACACACATGCTAGTTTGCCAACAGAAACCCTCATTCACACAATCACGCATGCACGCACACACACACCAGTTCGCCAACAGAAGCTCTCACTCACACAAGTGCACGCACATACACATACCAGCTTGCTGACAGAAACTCTCACTCACACAAGCATGCACACACACACACACACATTCAAACACAAAATAAAAAATACTTTATGCCCACATAAACCTGGTCACAGTGTTATAGTAAACAGTATATGCGCACACGGATGTTGACTATTTGAGTGACCCACACACACTGAGACCACTACTGGGAGGCGATTACCCACAATACTACTAATACATACATAGTACAAATAATAATTTTTTTTGTTTGTCTTGCAAAACAATCGCAGACCAAGGTACTCGCAATCTAAAGTTTTACTGTATATCTATATATGGGCATTGGTGGCTCAAACAGTTAAGGCTATGGGTTACTGTGTTACTAATTTTGAGCCCCAGCATCACCAAGTTGCCACTGTTGAATCCTTAAGGCCCTTAACTCTACTGTATCTGATAATCTAACTAACCTATCTGCCAATATTATAAAATGTCCAAAATGTAAAGGGGCCTGAATTACATATATACATGTTTGACTCGGGTGGAACCACAGACACGAGACAATGTCTTACAAAAAAGCCTTTTGCATTCCAGCTGCTGGCCAAATATGCTTTGTTTGCCGTTAAGTCCCCCGTTCCCAGTTGGGGTAAGGCACCTGAACATAACTAGTCACAAGGGCTCACACCAAGGCCACACCAATGCTGAGCAGGACCGGCTGGCCGAAACAGCGAGTGGAGAGTGAAGCCGCATTAAAAGCCCACAGGAACCATTGCCCAGGAGAAACCACTCTGTCGTTCTAATGCCACCCACATAGACCAACCTGTAAATGTGGGTGGCATGTGAGGAGGTGACACACCGCGCCCCAGGGACTTCAAAGGTGAGCATGCAATGCTGTCGTTGCACCAGCTTGAGCAGGCTTTGCTGTTATCACACCAGCCTGAGCAGCCTACGCTGCTGTCGTTGTCCCAGCCTGAGACTGTAATACTTTACCACCTTTCTCCTGTTTAAGCTCCTTTCAATGAAGTGCCGCCATTTCACTGTTTGAGCTCGTTGCATAAAGTTCACAGAGGTGGATGGACTGTTTAAGCATTAAAGCGGCATGCAAGACAGCTGATGCCACACGCCCCCACTGGGACTTCAAAGGTTGACACTGAATGGCGCCGTTTGAGTGCCACATTGGAAGAAGAAGAAAAAAAGGCCTGAACGAGCCGCCACAGCACGTTTCACTTGTGCCAAGTGTTAGTCTCCGCAATCCAGCCACAAGAAAGGTAAAGTGATGTCATCACCGCTAGTGCCCCCGTTTCAATGCAGGGAAAGCCGCCCAGTTGTGGGTATTCAGACCCTTTGTTGGGGCACAACACAATTTTGGTCAGGTCTATCCTGTTTCTTCATCCTTAAATTGAGTACAGAAATAAAATCTAGTGCACAGCATTTACATTTACAAGGGGTTGTGGTAGCATATGCAATAAGTTATTCTATTTAAGATTATGTTAAAAATTTGATAAATGAAAAAGCTACTATAATAAGTTCAAATAAGTTCTGATGTAGCTAAAGTTGAAATAGATACAGGTGAATAGATACATTAATTATGTAAACACTTGACCATTACACAGGCATGGGGGCGAGTCCATCACAGGGTGCAAGCATGCACACACTTATATACAGTGGGTACGAAAGTATTCAGACCCCCTTAATTTTTTCACTCTTTGTTATATTGCAGCCATTTGCTAAAATCATTTAAGTTAATTTTTTCCTCATTAGTGTACACACAGCACCCCATATTGACAGAAAAACACAGAATTGTTGACATTTTTTTTTAAAAAAGAAAAAAGAAAATATCACATGGGCCTAAGTATTCAGACCCTTAGCTCAGTATTTAGTAGAAGCACCCTTTTGATCTAATATAGCCATGAGTCTTTTTGGGAAAGATGCAACAAGTTTTTC
>JAQMYL010000033.1:8851166-8869487 GCA_030014365.1 Clarias pachynema | reverse complement strand
ATATTTCAGTTTTTCTTTTTTTAATAAATCTGCAAAAATGTCAACAATTCTGTGTTTTTCTGTCAATATGGGGTGCTCTGTGTACATTAATGAGGAAAAATAATGAACTTAAATGATTTTAGTAAATGGCAAATATAACAAAAAGTGAAAAATGAAAGGGTGTCTGAATACATTCCGTACCCACTGTACACTACAGGCAATTTGGAAAATGCCATTTAGCCTACTCTGCATATCAGGACTTGAACGATTCACGATTTAAACCCTAATCCCTGGAGGTGCAAAACGACAGTACTAACCAATATGCCTCCATACCTGCCAATCATTTTTAACAGTTTAAAGGGGCAGTAATTTATGCTGGAGAAACACTGTTGAAATTTAAACTTAAAAGCCAAAAGAAGGCACTTGCACCGGGCTCCAGCCACAAAGCCTATGACTGTGATGTGTGGGACACACAAACACACACACAGAGGAGTTCTGATGGTCCCATTGATAGTATCAACGATGGTGCAACTATTGTCTGAGGACAGGTGGTATTGACTACTGAGGAAACGTAACGGGCCAGGGGTAGCTCAGTGGTTAAGGCATTGGACTATGGTTTGGAAGATCCCAGGTTCAAACCCCACAACCACCAAGTTGCCACTGTTGGGCCCTTGAGCAAGGCCCTTAACCCTCAACTGCTCAGATGTATAATGAGATAAAAATGTAAGTCGCTCTGGATAAGAGCGTCTGCCAAATGCCTAAATGTATTACTACACATTGCAGCCATAATTCAATTAAACTTAAACAATTAAACAGCCATAATTTCAATTAAACTTTTAAAACTTCAATTAAACAATTAAACTTTTAAAAAAGCGTGTGCGTGTGTGTATATGTGTGTATATAAAACATACACAGAACATTTTCTGATCATTTTAAGTTTTTCACATTTTGTTATGTTTCACACTCATCTTAAAAATGTATCAAATTCTAGCATCATTTCAGTCATTCTTTTGGAAGCACTAGAGTGGTTGGACACTCTTAATTGCTACTATCTCCTAATATTCTGACCCTATCCTGCTGCTTTTACCTAATTAATAATAACGTCTTAACTATTAATATATAAGATACTACTTAATATATAAGATACTAAATATTAAATATACATTTATGATACTGAATATTACGTATTATTTGGATATAATTTATATATTATTTAGATAATATTTGTTTAAAAAATTATTATTGCAATCATGATTAATTGCAGAAAACGTTTGTATTGTAAATGTTTGTATTGTTTTGAATGTGTTTTTTCAGTACCTTCACCAATTTTTTTCAAACTAAAAAGCTTGTGTAAAAAAAAATATATGGGTGATTCCATCTCAAATCAACCAGTGGGTGCCACCACATGATCACAGATTTTGCAGATTTTTTCACCAATTGTTGGTATTGGCATGAGAACAAACCCCCCCAATTTTTTTGTCCCAACTCCCGCTTGTTAAAAAATGTCAGCCATCTTGATTTTTGGCCTTGAGACATGCCACGCCCCCTTTTGAAATCCTCTTTTCCTAGACAACTCACTTGCTATATGTCATATGGATATAAAACTGGGTGTATTTATGTAATTTTTCGCTTAGATTCAGATTCTGCAATCAGAATTTGGCTATCTCTTGTGGTTATGGAGATATTTCTGAAAAAGCATTTTTGGGGGTACCCCTTTTTGACCCCCCAGAACCCAAGGTCTGCATGTATATATGTTACTCAAAAAAATAGGGGTTACTTCACATCACCTCATCTTGAAAATAAATAAAAACCAGGAGTGTGTTATGCCCTGTTTTATAGAAATTATCAAAAATTAAATGTCCAGGTTTTGCAACATTTTACATTTTGCCTGCTTCGGGAACAAATTATTTTCGTAATCCAAGGTTACACTGTGTGTGTGTGTGTGTGTGTGTGTGTGTGTGTGTGTGTGTGTGTGTGTGTATTTTTTCTTCTTACAAGTTGCTCAACAAAATAGCCAGTGCTTTTGTTTTTGCTGTAATTCAAGGACATAAGTCTGTAATCAAAAGACCCAAATGAGATGGTCAATCAGAAGTTCAGCTATGAGAGGTGCACACTGATGGTGGTGTTTTTTTTGTTTTTTTTTTTCATTTGAATTTATAATCCATTCTGGAGTTACCAGAAAAAAAGAAAAAAAAAAGTATTATGCCAAACCTGTTAATTATTGAATTCAGCCTGAATTCCGGCCCCTTATCCCCAATGGAGGCAATCTTAATTCTTCAGCATACCAAGATATCTTGGACAATGTTACTGTATGATTTCAACTTTGTGGCAACAGTTTGGTGAAGCTTGTTTCTATTCCAACATGACTTTACCCCAGTGCACAAAGCAAGCAAATATGGTTTGATGAGTTCGTTGTCAAGAACTTGATTGGCCCGCACAGAGCCCTGACCTCAACCCCATCTTTGGGATGAACTGGAACAGGGATTGTCAGACATGCACTTTTGTCCATATAGTGTATGTGCTATCATATATTTTACTAAGGTAAAATTGTTTAAAAGTAGAATTGCAACATCATTTACTGTATATGGGCACTTTTTATTTCCAAGTTTTAAAATAATGCTTAAAAATCATGAGAAAACTGCATATCCATTGTATTCTGCATGAAATCATTCAGAGCAGTGCACTCACCAGTAGCAGCCACAGATCCTTTACCACTTATCAACCTTGAGTGCATACATCATAAAATGGAATTAATCCCAATCAACAGAAAGTTTTTTCAAGGGCATACAAAAAGTGGGCAAGGCTCTAGAGACACATAATTCACTGATGAAACACCTAACGTCAGCCAACTTGATTGTCTCGCAGCTGTCATCACTTAAAGCTATTTTTTAATCATGAGACATAAAAAACAACAAAATATAATAAATGAGCAACACAAATTAAATTTGGCTCTGATATATGCACAGAAATCAAATAAAAGCAGGTAACAGACAAAGGTCAAACAGATCAATTGATAAATTCATGGACTGACTGATGTACCAACTGATCTGAAGACTTACTGTAAGAGCAGGTCATTGGAACAGACCAGTTGCAATGTGTAATTACAATCATCAGGGGGAGCTAATGAGCACCTCAAACGAGACATTAGTGTCTCTTTGCCCTCCAGAGTTTTATTAAAACAGAGGCACATTTATTAGAGTGATGATGATGATGATGATTAGAAGCCCAGCACATTCAAGACTCCAGAGGGCACAAGAGAAAGGAGACAAACGGGGCGTGAAGGAAACATATTCACAAACAAATTAAAAACTAAATAAACTACCATGCTGTGTCAAAACTTTAGCACTTGTGAGGAATTATTTCCCCTTTCAGGGCGTTAGAGGTTAGTACATGACTAATGGCTTTGGCTTAATTTGGGAAAAATTAAATCTGGGACACTCTACAATATACTGCAACTGGAGGAAGAATGAGTATTTGGTAAGGATTTCAATAGTGGATTCCATGCAGTGGGCCACTGGTGCATATTTATGTGAGGTCATTATTAGTTATGTCTCCAGCACTGAAGTGTGTGTCTGCGGGGAGATGTAGACAGATGATGTGCGTGGCTGTCTGGAGATGTGTGTTTGTGTTGAGAGAGGATCAGTGTGTACGGGGAACGGGGTGCTGCAGCGTCATGTGCTCAGCTCCAGTGAAAGGCAGACGCTGGGTGCAGTAGTGATGCACCACCTCTGGGATGCTGGGAAACACACAGCTGCTCTGGTCCAGTGTGTAACCACACTCTTTGGTCTGGGCTACTATAATGTGCACACAGCCCTGGCTGGTCCTGCAGATACAGATGCAGAAGGAGAAAGAGAGAAAAAGAAATAGAGAGTGAGAGACGAAGCAGGCGGATTTTATATCTCCTACATTAGCATGTTAGTCAGAATCATTATTTCAAATCAATAAAAATTTCTTCTGATTGATCATAATTATCTTATGATAAAACATTGATGGAAGTCTCTTCATCCACAGGGTCACTGAATAATTTAAAGATGATGGAAATGCTGTAAATTATATTCCACTGTCCTCACAGTCACCAAATCACAAGCCAATTCAACACAAGGATAATTATAACAAAGCTCTAGATAGCCCTCTCATCATGATGAAAGCACCATTTGAGAAGAATGGTGTTTATCTCTCCAGCATAGTTCTACTGACTTGTAGGATCTATACCAAGATTTTATTTTATGTTGATTATATTTATGCCAAATAAATTGTGTGTGTGTGTGTGTGTGTGTGTGTGTGTGTGTGTGTGTGTGTGTGTGTGTGTGTGTGTATAAAGCCTTACTTGAGGGCAATGGAGTATTTGCTGGTGGCTGATTCACTGTCACGCACCAGGAAGCTGGCTTCTTTACAGTTCTGCAGCTGAGCCTCTGCCTCTTGACGACTTACGCTGCCATGATACCAGCTAGAAAGAGAGAGAGAGAGAGAGAGAGAGAGAGAGCGAGAGAGAGTCACAGAGAGAGAGAGAATTACATAACTAAACCCAAATTGATCTTCCCTACCCTACAGGAATGAGAAGAAACAAGACATGAAAATACATGAAAGCAAACAACCTTACTGTATGACTATTTTCAAGGTTTAACCCTGATAGTTGCTTTACTTGCAAACCAGCCAGATTAATTATTTCCCTCAAACAATAGGCTGAAGTTGATGATGTTGATTGTGGTGGATTTGCCACGAATAAACCTTTTAAAATCTTCATTTATTACCAGTATGATGATGGAGAAAAACTGGTCTATATACAAAATATACAAAGAGACAGTCTACTAATGAATGAATTTTCTTGTAATAGGTGCGTTTTTAACAAAATTCTTGTAGTAGGTGCATTTTTCAACAAAATAACACCATCCTTGTATTTTTAGGTAAGTATACTTGAAGTTTCCACAAAATTCTAATTTTAATTCTTAAGGGAATGCCACAAAATCTGCTACAGTATGATACAGTATGGTTTTGATTCAAATTGCTATCCATTAACTGATATGCAACCAATTTTGTTCAGAAGCTAAGGTAAGTCTGCTGCTAATAAATAAAACATAATGACCAAATCATTTTGCTAGCTTATTGTTATTATTATTATTATTATTATTATTACACATTAGTTATCTTAAAAAAAAACAATAATAATCAATTTTATGAACTCCAACTGCTGAAATAGTTATTTTATAAAGAAAAATCATACTGCCAACATACAGTAAATGATGTTCTTATGGAATTTACTAATTCTTTCTTATGGAAATTTAAAGTGTTTAAGTACACTGGATCCTAAAACCATAAAATAATAACAAGGATGGAACTTCATATACTGTACATCAGCCAGTACATCATATACTGTAAAAGCCTGATATTTTCATGCTACGCTGTCCCATACACGTACCTTTGTAACTCAAGGGGCACAGTGGGGTCCACTTTAGGGCTGTCCGAATCCGGGGTGGCTTTCGGGGAAGAGGGAGGGGATAGGCGCAGAGATTTGGGTGTCCAGCTCTTCACAGAGCGCAGAGTCTGCTGTTTAAAACCGGTGGGGGCAGCATCCTCTTTACACACCCTCTCCACACAGTCAAACTGAGCTGATAATGGAAGGTGCATTGGAGAAATGAGATGGTTCATTCCATGGCATGTTCTCAAAGGGCAAACAAGGTAGTCATGTAGATTTTATAATACCATCAACAGATTCAATCTTATACAGTGATCTAAACACCTTAAACAATTAATGAAAAAAATCTTTCATCATCTAAAAAGAATAAGAATTTAAATCCATAACATCTACATTAAAGTGCCTTAATTCTTCTTTATGGTTTTGTTCACTGCTCGACTGTTGACCTGATGACACTGTTGATTAGCAATGCAATTGTAAATGTGTTGTGAAAGATTTTTTCTTAAATTAAAATTGGGTACTTTAATTCAAATAGAACCTGCAGTTGTAAAATTGGTTGTAAATACTTATTTTGAGTAGATGTTTTACTCCTTCATCTCATCTCATCACACCCCTATTCTGGTCACTATAACTTCTGGTCCCAGGAACACTGGGTAAAAGGCTGGAATACACCATAAACAGGACACCAGTCCAGGACACATACAACACTGAGAGGCAATGTAGCATTTCCAATACTACTATAAGGAAACCCATGTAGACAAGGAAGGCATGCTGATGTACTAGTTAGCACTAAGGCCTTGCCAGAGTCGAGGTTTCGATTCCCAACTCGGGTCTGTGTTTGGTGAGTTTGTTCTTCCCGTACTTGGCGGGTTTCCATCGGGCACTCTGGTTTCCTCCCACAGTGCAAAGACATGCAGATTAGGTTACTTGGTGCTCCCATATTACCCATAGTGTGTGTGTGTGCCCTGCGATAAATTGGCACCCTGTGATAGCCCCCCCCAAGCATATAACCAGGATATAACCGTGCAACATACAAACATACAACCGTGTGCAGCAGGGTTGTTCCTAAAGGAATCTTACTAATGGAGGTCTTATGACAGAACAAAAAATCTATATTTGTTTTATAATCATTTCTAGAACTTTTGTTCCTTTTTGTTTCATTTTTCTTAATCATGTTGTTAACCTTGTTTTTCAAAAGGAAAATCACAGAACTGCTATACATACCTGACAGTGCTCGAACGATCTCCTCCTTCTTCCACTCCCAGGGGAGTTCGTACTCTGCAGGTGGTCGGGGGTCAGACTCGGGTCGGGTCAGGGGGATGCCCTCCAGAACCTCCTCATACGGCACATCGTAGATCTGTGTGGATCCAGAACCTTCTCCTTCTCCTCCATTCAACACCACACATACCTTCAGAAGGTCCTTGGACCCACGATGACGAATCTCTGTGGGAACAAACACTGACCTTTCACACACTTTAACTGAACAGGCCACCTACTGTACAATTAAACAAACTCCATCAGAGAAATAGTAGAAGAGAAGAATCAGATGGCAAAATATACAAATTAATTAATTTCATTTATGGGCCATTATGTTTTATTACATATACTGTACATGTAAGTGATACTGTAGGGGAGAACTGTTCAAATCCAGTCCTGGAGGGCCAGTTTGTAATTCATCAACACTTAAATACACCAACAGAACCTGGCTATTAACAGAGCTGTGTTGAGCAAAAAAAGAACCTGATTTGATCAGCCCTGCTGAATATAGATTGGAATATAGTATATATTCATATACTTCTTTTTTAAGGTTAGCATAAAAGTTCCCAAACTGAGGAACATCAAATTTTACAATAAGCAGATAAACGGATTAACGCTTAAAAGTCCAGTTGCCTGTAACACACAATGTACGTATTGTGGATTTAATGGGGGAACAGTACAGTAACAAATACACAGTGCTCCATCTTTCAAGCTGTGTTAGTCCGCTGTCACTTTGTGTCTGGCCTATTGTGTGAGAAAACAATGGCAGTACCAGGGGAAGGACGGCCCTGGCTTATGATTGGCTCGTTTAGCAGACTCACTTCCTGAGTTCTAGGAAGTCACTGTTGGGAGAAGAGGGGGGGCTTTCTCACACAGTCAAGCACACTGGAGGGACAGCAGGGGTCAACTTCCTGCCCAGAGAATGGGGCAAAGGAAACACGGACAGGAAACGGGAAGCAGAAAGAGGAAACTGCACCCATTGTCCCTGCACAACACCATCACTGTAGCAACCACCCGAGAGAGGAGATCGGTGATTAAAAGAGGGTGCTGTGATTTTAAAATCCCTGAAAGTCTGCCTGCAGTTTTTCAGTCATCAAGAAGTTAAAAGGGTGGAAGGGGATTCAAGTAGGATGGTTAGAATGCATAAATACTGTATAGCAAAAAAGAAGCAATGTGAATAAAAATAAAAGAGAAAGAACCTGTGATTATAAGTTGGGCATCATAGGGCTCCATATATCCATCATTCTCTCCTTCTCTTTCAGCATCCCTCTGCTCTTTCGTTTTCTCAGCATCAAAAGGGTCAGCATAGTCTTCCAAGATAATCAGCTATTTAGATGGAAAGAAAAATCCTTATATTAGTTAGTTGGGTTTGCAACGTCAGTTAACCATGTGTTCATGTTTTCACATTAATTTATGACTTTTAGTGAAAGTAGGACTATTGAAAAAATGTCTGGAATCTTTGGATTTATTTTTTCTCTATTAAAAAAAACTAACTGGCACTATAAATGTCTAGTTTATATTTTTAATTGAATGAATTTAAAAATGATTTACGGAGTGTATTTTTTTCCTGCCTTTTAAATTTACTTGCATGTCATTTTAAAAGGCTTTTAACAAAGTGTATTTACTCAGTCAGAAATAGTGAAACCTTATAGACAGAAAAACTGCTGCTCTTACTGTTGTGAAATACACACCACAGCAATTGCAGTAAGTGGACACCTAATAAAAACACTTTTTAAACCATCTTTCAAATTAAAGACATCGTCTTTTCTTTTGTCCAATTCAGCACCACACCCCCTGTCCATAGATACACACATCACCAACGCCCCGGGACTTTTTTATCCCTACTTCATGAGAGTCTCATTTCTGTGGTATTACGTTCAAAGAGTAGCCGGAGGGCCAGTCCATCTATGGGAGAGGTTACAGCATGTGTGTCAAGTGACATAATTCTTCAAACGTTACCTTCACTGGGGATGGAAAGAAAAGACACTTTGTATTGTGTTTGCATTCTATTCTTTCTCACTGTGTGTGTGTGTGTGTGTGTGTGTGTGTGTGTGTGTGTGTGTGTGTGTGGAGGATGACTGAATAGAGACAGGAAGAGTGGTAAGAAAAGGTTTGTGCTCATTGTGCTTACTCTCCTGCTACTCTGGTTGGGCTGATCATAATAGGAGCACACAGAATAGAGTATGGGAAAGGACAAGAGAACGAGAGAGAGAGAGAAGTAATGGTGGGGGGAGAGGGTTGGTTAAAAACAAAGGGAGCTGGAAGAGAGATATCAATCTTGCCTTTCATAACAAAATAATTTTCTTTGGTTCCCACAGATGTTAGCAGAGAGGAACATGAGTCAGAGCATGTCAATGACTGGAGACAGTAAAAAGGCAAACTACTGTATATACAGTTACATGTTCACAACCTGTGCATGAGTTAGAAGACAACTGGGAGCTATTTACAAAAATAAACAGAAAAAATACAAAAAGGGTGCTTTCCCCCCCCCCAAGATGTAGAATAAAGTTTTTTTTTTTTTTTTTTGCAAGAATGGAAATGATGTTGCTCCTAGGCTGCACAATAAAACACAAAAACCACAATTACTGTAGCACCTATACTTCTGAACACTAGGAGAGTGATTACAGATAAAAGTATACATTTTCTCCTATAGTGATGAATTATTTTGTGGGTTAACACACAGCACACAAACTCCCTTATTAATGTACTTTATAAAAGAATAGATTAATATAATGAGTTAATTCGTTCCTGGAGATTTATTAGTGTACTGGAGTGCTGCAAGGTAATAATCTCTTTAGTGTCTTGTTACTGTGTGTTCATTTAGCATATATAAAATACAAAAGCCTATGAAGAATAATAAGAGGCCAGTTTGCCCACCGTTTCGGTTTTAACAGGTGTTTTCCCGCGGTCCGGCTCGCTCCCGGTGCCTTCAGCCGCAGTGCTGCTGCTGCTGCTGTATTTCTTCTCCTGCCACTTGTCCTGTTTCTCCACTTTGATCATGCGGCTCATGTACGCGTCCGCGATGGCGCTCGTCCTCAGTGTCCGGTGGTCCTCGAAGCCCTCCATCTTGACGTTCTTCTTGTTTTTGCCAGGTATGAGGATCTCCCAGATCTTGGCATCCTTGCCCGAGCCCGGACTCGTGTGGTTTCGGCCCAGCTCGACGGCCGAGTTTTTGCGGTTCCTCCCGGAAAGCAGTGACCCCACGCCGCCTGCGCTCTCCGAGTTTTTCCGCGGACTCGCTTTGGCTCCGGTTCCTCCGCTCAGGGCGCCTCTGGGGCGAGTCTGCGCTCCGGATTCAGACGCCGACCGAAGTCGGTCCGAGCCCGTTTTCAGAGTTGGGAAATCTTTAAACCACTTAGCCATGATAAAAAGCTTCATACACAATGCCTCTCTCCATACACAAAGACGCACAGCAACTTTCAGGAATCTTTCCTTTCGACCTGCTTGTTTCTTTCTAACACTATGTGTTCCTGAAATTGAACAAATTAGTTTATTGTAATTGCGGTTTTTAAGGAAATATCTTAATAATTTGACCTTAGGGGAATTTTTCCAGATAAATAAAATTTACATAGTCCTGATTGGAGTTTTTATCCCATTCGTTTTCTTTTCTACAGCTTTTCTTTTCTTTTTTACATTTCAGCACATCTCCTATCCCTCACTGTGCATCCGAGTAATTGAATGTCCTACCCGGAATTATTCCCGCAAAATAAAAAGAAGCCTCTGGAGGGCATAAACGCGGAAATATTGGAAGATTTTCCTCGCCAGAGATCCCATTACCGGTGTGTCCAACCTGAGCTCGAGCCAACGCAGAATGAGAATGAAGCGCGCGTGAGCGTGTGGTAGCGCGCGTGCGTGCGATGCGGGGTGGAGGGGCGGTGCTACTGAGCCCGTGTACGTGTGTACGTGTGTCACTGGCTTATATACAGTACACACATCTACAGTACATACTGTATAAGCTATACTAAATGACCAAAAGTAGTTTGAGGACACGTGTTGGTCAAAGCCATAGCCTTTGTGCTTGCTGGGCTTTTCATTTGCTATTATCATAACCTTCTTCTGGGAAGGCTTTCCACTGCTGTGGGGATTTATCAATTCCAACACAAGAGCAATAATGAGGTCAGACACTGATTTCAGGTGAACAGGTGTAGGGCGCAGTCACAGTTCAAAATCAGTAAATGTGGTTAAGGTCAGGTCTAAAGTCACGGGTCTGAGCAGGCCAGAGTTACGCATGGCAAACCATGTCTTCATGAATGTAACCATGTCTTCATGAATGTATCTTCATGAATGTATCAGCTTGTCCCTGAAGCAATCTGAAAAACATTACCTATTGGAAAGGGGTGACTTTTTTTTCTCTCTTAGCAGTTTGCATCTGGAAATAGGTCACCATGGTGCGCACACCTTCCTGATCTACTTGATAATCTATATTCCCGCTCAGCCTTTTTCAGCTTGTTTACTGATGCATTGTCATGCTGGAACAGGGTTGGGCCCCTCAATTCCAGTTAAAAGAAATTGTAATGGTATATCATACAAAACCATGCTACATAATTGTGTACAACTTTCTGGCAACAGTTTAAGGAAGACCCACATGTGTGTAATGGTCAAGTGCTTGCATACTTAAAAAAAAAAAAATATATATATATATTATTATCTATACAACTAACTTTAGCTCAATCAGAACTTATTCTAACTTATTATAGTTGCTTTTTAATTATTAAACTTTCAACATAATCCTTAATAGAATAATTTACTGCGTAGGCTACAATAACCCCTTGTGACTGTGAATGCTGTGCATTAAATTTGATTCCTAGATGCAACTCAAAAGTGAAGAAACAGGATACACCTGACCAAAATAGTGTGGTGCCACAATAAAGAGTCTGAATACCTTTGTAAACAAGACATTTCAGTAGTACCTTTTAATATATGCTCATAAATCTCCAAAAAATGATTTACTTCATAATTATGGGCATTTAAGAGTCGATTCCTCTGTAAAATAGCAATCGTATCCATTGAATATCAACACACAATATCATAAAATCTGCAAAAAGTAAAAGGGTCTGAATACTTTCCCTATCGACTGCATATAGTGACATAGCCCCAAATAAAATTACATTGAAAAGTGATTACACTTGACTTCCATCTAGTAACCTTTGTAGTCCAACTAGGGACTGTGGAGGCCAATGGTGCCCATTGGAGGCCAGTGGTGCCCATTGTATTTAATCCCATTTTTACGACTATTGTATAACCTCCGGTCAACACGCCAATTAGCCTAATCTGCATATCCTTGGACTGTAGGAGGAAACCTGTGAGGAAAATTCAATACAATTGTATTTGTATAGCACTTTTAAAAATGGACATTGCAGTAAAGCAGCGTTACAGAAATAAAAAAAATGTATGGATAAAAATTGGGGGAAAAAAATTAAGGACAAAGGTATAAATTATAATTATCAGCTTGTCCCTGAAACGATCCGAAAAAAAAAAAATTGGAAAGGGCGACTTTTTTTTCTCTTAGCATTTTGCATCTGAAAATAGGTCATCATGGTGTACACACCTTCCTGATGTACACAAGTTATCCACTTGATAATCCACACTATGTGGACTTACAAACAGTTTGCAAACTCATGTATCCACCATCTGTAACAAATATTCTAGGAATGGGTGATCTCCATCTCTTGCCCAGTATCATAATTGTCAATAATTCACTACTTTCCTTGAGCCTGAACCCAAATCCACTAACATAGTACATGTAGGTGCTTCCAACCCAGTGAAACTACTTAGGCTATGACACTCACTGGCCCATTGGACTCAGAAAAAAAAAAAAAAACTTTAAAATAAAATCCAACAGTCTTTAGAACTACATTAGACTTGTTTATTTGCAGAGTAAACTGTAATACTATACTTTTCATTGAGTGATTTCCCTTTACAGTTAGTGTTTTTGGAGATGTTATCATTCCTCTCATGCTTTACATGCTGACCAGATATTCAAGGCAAGGGCTATAAACCAAAATTTGGCACCACAGCAACTTCTTTAGGTACATTATGTGGGTTCCACCTCTTCTCCAATGTTATTTTGGTCAGTGAGCTGGCATTTGCAAGAACATAATTTTGGGCTTGTCACCTAATACATTATTATTTTATTTATCAGCATTTGACAGCATGGCCAATTTTGCACCCAGGAAGCCTGAACAGTACTACAGGCTGTGTATGCATATGTCAGATATCTAGGGTCATAAAATCTTACATAAGTGGACTCTTCATCCACCATTCATTACTGGACCTCTAACATTAACTATCGTCTCCAAGAAAATGTCCTTTATCACTGTCACACTCAGTCACCAAGTATGCTGTACTGTAAATCAGATCACTTCTAAAGTCTTTTCAGTGGCCAGTGTTGGTTATCTGAAAGAGTACCAGCAGGACCATTTACTGTACTGTGTCTACATTGGGCTCTGATCTAAGGCAGTGATGGAGACAAACATAAGTTTATTCTTCTTATTCTTTACAGTTCAGGTTTTACATGCATATGTTGTGTAATTGTGAAAACAGCTCAGTAAATTTCCCCTAATTGCCAGCAGAGGCTGCACTCACCAGAGTACATTTAATCACTACAAAGGTTTGTCACTCAGTGTTTGCATTAGTTTAAAGCATTGTTCCTTCTGACTGCTTTATCTACCTAGAATTACTTACCGTAAATTACCCTCCAGCATGGACTGCATACAAAGGTACTGTAGTGTTCATACATAGGCTATTTATTGTATATAGCTTATAGCTCATGCTCAACAACTTCAAGTCACTGCAGCTATCAAGGAGCTACTGTAATTTGAACTTCCCAGTGCAAAGTTCAATTTGAAAGTCAGTGCCACTGATTGAAATTATAACAGCAGCCAAAATCAACTCAAGCCTTTTTAGCACAAATAAAAGTTTTGATGGATCCACAGGTAAATGCTCATAATTTTATTTACGTACTATTAATTACTTATCCACCCAATCTCGTACTTTTCAATATCATGAACTCCCTGAAGACAGTGTGTCAGACTGAGGGGTCCAATTCATGTCATATGTGTGAACAGCACTCAGCTAATTAAAAAAAATCTTTTTGGGGATTTTTTTATTTATTTATGCCAGGTCAGGAATCTCTCTTTGAAAAGATTTTTTTCAAAGCCTTGCTTTCTTTAGCATTAACAAGTCAGCATAGTTCATGATCATGATGTCTGTCATCTGTCTCACCTCCTTTTCCTTGTTGGCTTAGTTAGCATGACCTTTACATGAGTGGTGCAGCCTAATCACGTCATGGCACAGTACTTCTTATAATGCTTGATTTAGGTATGTTGGATCTCCAGCCAAAACACGGTACATAGAGTGAGAGTGCACAGGAAAAGGTCCTACTATACTGCTGTGCCAAAGAATAAAGTCCTGCACACAACTTCTTTCATCACAGGAGGTGGGTTGGACCAGCTCGTCTCTAAAGATCCATCTTTCCAGAGAAGGTCATTCAATGGTTAGCCTCTGGATGGGCATCATATCATCTTGCCATTCCATGCAACAAGCAGCAGCTTTATCGCATACTGACTTTACATTATCTAACCATATTTACCTTTTTTTGTGCAAATATGTTTAGACCTAGATTTTTGCTAGGTCCAGTTTGGTTTACAACATCACAAGTATCTGGCCATTTTTACACCAACTTTAGCATACCATGTGCTTATGGACCTCGCCCTGTACACTGGGGCATACTGTAACATGTTGGGGCATCATAGTTTTAGCAAAGCATAGATTTTTTGATGTTACATCATAAAATGATATTCTGGCCTATCAACAGTTTGGGAACATAGGAGTTTGATGGCAAGGTGCACATACTTTGGCCATACAGTATAGTGCAGAGCTTTCGTGTTAATCTGGGACTTTTAATTGTGAAGAATAACAGAACAGACTTATGAGATATTGCATATATACAAATATATATAACACTACTTTTATTTCTCTATATAATACCTTGCTACACCAATGACTTTATCCCAATATTTTACTAGTGCTTGGATACCATTAAAGGTTTCTCAGTACACTTTTGCTCAGTTCAGACTGCCTGTTTCATGTCTGAAATGCTGGCCTCCCAGGAACTCCTTTAATGTTCCAAACATATTGAAAATCGCTTGCAGTAAGGTCACGACTGTACAGAGGTTTTCACAATAATATCCAGCCAAAGTTCTGTAATGTGCGTTTAAGTTTGGTAAACTGGTTGTTTTAAAGGGAATTTACAAATATGATTTATTTAAACTCTTTGCCAGTGACACATATGCATTTATTTATTTATTTATTTATTGATCACAAAATCACAATGCCTCCCTCTATTGGTTGCTATCAGTAACATGGACAAAATCCATGTTAGGTTTATTGGAGGTTTTTTTTTTTTGTTTGCTTGAGCATAATTCATTCCGGGAAGCGTGCTTGTATAACAAAACACTTGTATATCAAAACACATTGAGACTGAGCACGGGAGACAATTACCCCTAATCCTGTAGTGCGCGAGAGAGAAGAACCATTGGCTCAGTTGTGCTCGGCACGGCAGACAAAGTGCATGCGTACTACTCGTATGTCAAGACCTTGCTCATTTATTAAGTTAAAAAAAATTTTTTTAATTGCGCGTCTTGCAAAAACGCTCGCAGACCAAGTTGTTCACAATCCAAGGTTCCACTGTATATTTATATTATATATATTATATATGTGTATACAGCACATCAAAACAATTGTTATGGCAGTACGTGCTAATCTGAGTAGTTTTTCATTATTCCATAATGTCACATAACTTCTGTTACAGCATCACTACATGTTTTTAATCACCACATGACAAGTCCACTACCACAAGCTTTCTAAGACTTATTATGGCAGTTATTAGGAGACTTTGAAGCATCAAAGTTACACAACACAAACAGTAGTTCATCCTCCTGCATTACACAGCACTTCTAATACAGTTAGCTTCTTTTAAGGCTGTGAGTTCTTCGAGGAGATTCTTATGTTGATTTTCCAGCACAGCGACACGATTCTCCAGATATCTTATCCACTCTTTCTTCTTCTGCCTGAACTTCCGTGCAGCTTCCCTGAAAGCCATAATAGAGACCGTTCAATGTGCATGATCACATTTAACTTCACTTTAAGAGCCAATTCAGTCAAGGAAAAAAAAAAAGAAAACTTTTGAGGAGCTTCATTTTAATTTATACTGAAGCAAACTGTCTGGTTCCTGACTGAACAGGCAATGTTCCTCCAAACCCACCGAATCACATTATTCCTTATTAAATTAACAGAATAGTTTCGTTCTCTGGGATAACAACATCATACAAATTATTTTTACTAGATATAAAAATATTCTTTATTTTAAGATTGCAATATAGAAGTATTACATATAATCTACTTTCTTAAATGTGATTCACTGAGGCAGGACAGAGCCCCCAGTTTCCAAGAAATTGCAAGTTCTGTTCACTTTAATAGGATCAGCTGATTATGTGGTAGCAGCAGGGTGCATAAACTTATGTATGTACAGGTCAAGGCCTTCTGTTAACATTCCCATCAAACATTAAAAAGTTGTGATCTTAGTGAATCTAACAGTGGCCTAGTCAAGTGCAGTTTTTCCAGTTAACTGTCCAGTTTCGTTGAGCCTATGCACATTGAAGCCTCAGATCCCAGTTTTTGGCTGACAGGATAAGAAACTGATGAGATCTTCTTCTGTTTTAGTTCATCTGCCTCATTGGTCAGTGTGTAAACAAGTAAAGGAAAGACAGTGTGTGTAGGAACTGTGCGTTGAACAACCATGTGCACTAGGGCCAACATGCACTACCATAAAACCAGTAGCGATATGTAGTGTGTAGTGTGCTAAGTATAGAAGTAGAGTAAGCTACCTGTTCTTTTTCATACGGAGCTCCCTCTTGCATGCAGCCTCCTCAGGAAGTTTCTGAGAGCTGTGCGGAGGGCTTGATGAGCGCTCCATCGCTACACCATGCTGCAGGCTGACAGTGGGAGAACAGGTCTGGAGTGCTGACACGTCTCCAGTAGCAGCTAGAGTAACCCACACACAAACAATTTTCCACTTATTTTATACCTTAACATATGACCTAATGTGCCAATGATAAGACAGCAAAGGAATGGATATTGATGTAAAAATTCAACTGGAAAAAGAGAAGGTGTACAAACCAGCACAAATCTGTTTTTTTTAAATAATGTGATTGTTTATAAAATAATTTACACCAGTGATTTCCAACCACGGTCATGCTGTACTCCTGCTCTGCACTTTTATCCGGCTCTACCACACGCATGTTGCTTCAGGAAGGGAATGTTAATTACAGTATGTGACTAGTTTGATCAGCTGTGTTTGAGCAGAGACAACAACAACAAGAAGACAGGGGTACTCCCATTACAATAAACCTACAATGTGGGTTTGCTACAATGTTTTTTTAATTGATTAAAAGATGAGTGAGATTTTTTTCTTGCCCTCCTATTAGATAGACTAAATACCCCTTTTTTAAAGATGTACTAGTGCATCCATTCACTCACTGTGATAGTTGTTACATACTGTACATCTACCCATGTCAGTTTACTGCATGTTCACTGATTAATTACAAATACATGACAACATAGGTAAATTGACAGCAATTAATTTCACATACTGCAAAATAATCATTTAAACCATAGCATTGTAGCATTACTATTAATCAACTGATGTTGTAAAAAAAAAAAAAAAAAAAGCGTATTATAATAATAATTAATACTGAAACGTCTCTAGCACTAGCCCCAAGATTTTTTTACTGGATTTTTCAAATATAGTCTTACCTCTGTTGGAGCTGTAGACGGCGGGTGCTTGAACATGACACCAAGCTGTATTTTTAACTGACAACATTTCTGCAATCATTATAGACATCGGTGGAGATGGATAACGCTTATGCAGGTTTTTCCTGGAACACACAAAAATTTGTCTGATATGATTTTTGACAGTACAGTTAAGTTATAAACAATAAAAAGCAAACTTTTCTGTTCAAATCTGTTACCTGTTGGAGCTGCCTGGAACGAAGATATCTTCTGTATACATCTCATTTTTACAGGCTACTGATGCTTCCTAAAAAGACATTCACTGTTTTATTATTTTTGAAAAAGCAGTCTTGTAATGGAATCACAATAGACACAATATTCTCACCTGATAAGGCATTTATGAAATCTACCAGTACACAGAAATGTTTATCTCTGAGAACAGACTGCTCTAGAGGATTCCTATATAAATAATTGGTTTCATTTAGAAAATATGCGCACTATGTCACTAAAAATCCAAGACTAGTGCAAAACTATAAAAAATACTTAAAACAATAAAAATATTTTTACAAACTTTTAATTAATGCATAAATATAAGCGCCAAATATCATGTCCATATTCATTATTTTTTATTTGCCTTTATTTAAGAATTTCTTTATTTTTTTGGCAATTTCTGTACTTACACATTTATTATTTCCATTTCTTTCTTTCTTTTTCATTGTTTGTTTGTTTATACTGTATGTGGTTGCTTGTTTTTACAAAAGGGTAATTTTTACTTAAGAAATATTAATTCAGGAAGTATTTTATTTAGTGGTGGGCCGTTATCGGCGTTAACGTGCTGCGTTAACGTGAGACTCTTATCGGGCGATAAAAAAAATATCGCC
>JAQMYL010000033.1:8839154-8851066 GCA_030014365.1 Clarias pachynema | reverse complement strand
AGATTAATCTAGATTAATTCCAAAATTACAGTGAGATTAATCTAGATTAAAAAAATTAATCTATGCCCACCACTAATTTTATTATAATTTATAATGATGTCATAGTTTGGCATCTTCAAAAGTAAATTTCATTGTAAAATCATTACTTGATATTAAATATCTTTCCAATATACAAGTGATGAAATTATATTGATGTCTAATGCAAAGCATAATTTTATATTATACAACAGTTAGCTCCAACCAAGTAATCTGATTGGACAAGAGCCATTTCATGAATGGTGATAATAGACAGTAAAATCACAGGGACGGTTAACTATATGTATCACGCGGCATCCCAGGTGTTATAATAACCAATAATTATACTAACTGTTGGCCGCAGCATGGGTGAAAGTATGTCAGTATGGTCCACTGTACTGAGGAGAGAGCAGCTACCTGCCAAAACCCACATTCATAACCAGTCGGATACCGTTATGCCATTTTCATTCAACACTTTGTCTACTTAATAAAAGTCATTCCAATGGCATGGTGCAAATTGCTGAAGCTGGTCAAATTGCAATCACTGTGTAATGCAATTCTGCACATGCTTACTGCAGGGCTTATAATACCTGATATGGTAGAAAATCTTGAGTGGTGATAGAATTCAATTCTGTATAAACTAGAAGAGAAGGATCTTCTGTATCCATGATGGTGTTTCTTTTACTGTAAAATAAACAAACATTTCATAAATGAATATTAAAACTGTATTTTTAGTAAACTATAAGAAAGACATGACGGCGTATATAGGTTTGTGTATATAGTGTATAAATGTAAACTGCATGATTAATACATCTGTACATTCAGAAATATATAGTTTGGCCCATAAATATTCGGACAGTAATTATTATAAATGAAAGTGGAAGCTTAAGGAATAGTTCTTAATAAATGGATCCAAGTACTTTGTAGACTGCTTTTAGTTTGTAAACAATTTTCCAACATTTCTGCTTTTAGTTTGTAAACCATTTTGCAACATTTCTGTTCTTGAGCGTTACCATTGTTGTTTGCATCTTTAGGTACACCCTCTGTATTTATTAAGTGTCTCTTGATTGTAGACATCAATACAGCTACCTCATCCAGAGTGTTCATGACTGGGTCAGGTGATGTAAAGGACATAAAAGGAAGGTTTTCATATCCAAGGAAATAATTCTGTAATCATAATCACATTAGTCTTCCATGCATTTTTGCTGTTGTTGAGATCACTGTTGCGTTCCTTCCATTTAAGAATGTAACAAACAGTTGATTTGTGCACCGCTGAAGTTTCTACTGTTAGAACAAATCTCTCTGATAGGCTATTTTGTTTGTTCAGCCTAATGATGGCCTCCTTCACTTGTACCAGAACCTCTTTGAACGGCATATTGCTATTTCCCATGATCAGCTACCAAATGCAAATTCAACGCTTGGAATCACTTTGAGACCTTTTATGTCCTTAATTTGTCATGAAATACTGAGGAAACAAGCTGCACCTGGTCACGTAATCTTATCGGTTACTGGTCCACATACTTTTAAGTCAGTGAAATAGAGGGCCTTAAATTGTGAGTACAAAATATCAAATTTCTAAATGGTCAATGCAGCATTTTGTAAGCTCGGTGAATTAAAGCTGAAGGTTTACACTTCCATCTGTTTTGCTTCATGAATTTACTTTGGGGGTAATAATCAATCAATCAATCAATCAATCAATCAAATCAATCAACTATTGTCACTGATAGATATATAATGTTAGCTCCTGTAACTGAGTCTAGTCTAACCTGACATTAACAGAGAAAACAAGCTAACATAGTTAAAGACTATGACTTCCACATGCTTTTTAAATTAGATACAGTCCTCGTTTTCTAAAGATGCAAATAAAGATGCCTAATTTATACGGGTCTTTTTTTGTTCCACAATAATAACCAAAACAATGGAAAATATGTCCACAATAGAATTATTAACAACACTGGTGGAAAGAAGGACATTATGATTATGTATTTTGTTTTGATTTGCTTCTCATCGCCCATAATGTTGCACCCTGACATGTCAGTGGAAGGTGAGCTCTTACCTTAACTGATTTCTACCTTAACTGATTTCAGGAGTTCAGACCAAACTCAAAGGTGATCAGTTCGCACTGAAGCTCTTATCAATACTTATTGAATGTGCAGCGTCACTCTACTGTGACGTCACGAAGTTACTTTACTGTGACGTAACTTCCTGTTTTCGAGCCGTTTACCGCGAGCTTTTCGTTTGTACACCGGCGTTTGAATTATAAACTGACTTTTTCTTTTTTTCTTAAAAAAAAAAAAAAAATCATTTACAGTATATCAAGAAATCAACAGTTTTAAATTTAAACTTTTTATTTTACCGACCCTTCCATTTCAGCCTTTTTTCGCAAAAAAAGCGAGCGGATTCAATCTATACAGGAGTTCACACTGGTGAGAAAATTCAGTTTCCCCAAGTTTTCCGGTTTCCCCGAGTCAAACCATGATTACCCAACGCAGTTTTCCGAACTTGTTGAATTAAAGTAATAATCTGTGCAAAATAATCGGATGAAGATAATTGAGACTTTTTAAATCGCTGGTAATGGATGATTTTCTGGACAAATCCAGACAACGCGACTACTTTTTGTAAGACTTCATGTACTGTATATTAGCGCTGTGATGATAGATGTGATAATGATTTACTCTAATTATATTTACATTAAGAACTGCTGAACGATACCCAAGCAATAGTCTTGAATTAAAATTTGAATCTTGCAATATACGTAAAATATCTACCCATCTACACACCCACCGACCTTACAGTACCTACAGTACTTACTTAGGTCTATCATGACTACTCTATCCAGGTCAGGGTCACTGTGAGGACTATGTCAATTTCTACTGTTTCTCCTTATTCATAGCTGATAACTAGAAATGTAATCAATGTCTTCAACCAGAGGGAAGTTGGCCAAAATAATTATACCCAACAGTCCTCATATGAGGATGGTACAAGGACTATGAAGTTGGGAGAAATGTCATGTGAGGACATTCAGGTCTCAAGAGGGACCTGAATGTCCCCATATGAGGCCATGACATATATTATATATATACTTTAAAACTTAACAATATAAAAATGTTAATACTAAATGTATATTTAAAAATATTCAAATTTAAATTAACTATAACTATGGCCACGAGATGGCGCCACATGATAGGCAACATTTCTTATCCTACGCTGTATTTTCCATCATCACTCAGATTGTGACTTTATACTGTTCCATATCGGCCTTTGCTTCCCCTCTATGCAGATGTGTGACAAATCTGGACAAATTTGTTGATACCCTTCCATTAATGAAAGAAAAGCCCACAATGGACCTTGAAATAATATGAAACTGGCAAAAGTAATAATAAATAATTTAATGGATATCAAATAATGACAACAAATTAGATAAAAAAAAAATAAAAGAAAGAAAGAGGAATGTTGTTAAGCCCCAAGTAATAATAATGAAAATAATGTGAGTTAATGTGCTTTGTAATGTGTTTATAAACTTTTCGAAATAAATAAATAATCTGTGCTGTATTTTTAAAGATAATTCACACATTTTAAATTGCTGCAAATGAATTATTTGCTGGGAAAATTCTGACTAAAATACTAAAAGACTTGACATAGATTAGCTGTGTGAAAATAGATGTTGATATTGATTTATTCTTATTGCAACACACCTCCGCGGATTCATAGACAGACAGAGCGGTGGACGGACATGGTTGCTAGGCAACCCCACCATGCTGGCAAAAAGAGCGAACATGCTACACCTGGCCGGTAGGCTACTTAAGCCCTCGGAAACAAGCACACCATGTGCGAATATTAGGTAGCACCGGTAAGGTGATAGGGACAAGACATAGGCAAAGACAAGAACGGCAAGCGTGCGAGTCCTCACCAACCTAAAGACAAGAGACAAAGACAAGGCAGCTGCTCAGGCTGTGTCTGATCCCAGGATCTGTTTCTAAAAGAGAGAGAGATTATAAAATTCGCCTAAGTAAAGGGTCACAGTGATAAGGTGGTGGTTACACAACACGTTCAGCAAAGACCACACAAAAAAAGAAAACTATCATTTCTGAGCACAAGTTCAGATTACTATGGAGTGATATTCCAGACATTTTCAAAAGGAATTGCATTTGCAATTGCATTTCCCATATGTGGACGCAGAAAGTGTGACATAATTCAAATGCAATTGCAAACTTTGCATTACCGTTAAAAAATTAAGAAACACATATAGAATTAGGTAATTTTGTACAACAACAAGAACAGTCAGTTGTTATTTTAAGACACAGAGGTCAGCCTTTCTGGAATAGTTCTTGCAAGTATTGTGCATAAGTGCATTTGCAAAATCCATCAAGTACCATGATGAAACTGGCTCTCATGAAGACCATCCCAGGAAAGCAAGACCAAAAATTACCTCTGCTGCAGAGGAGAAGTTCATTTAGAATCACCAGTCTCAAAAATCACCAATTAACAGCATTCATATATCAATGTGAATTCCCCTATGAGAAATAAAGGAAACTGTGATGATTCATTCCACAGCCCAAAATATTCATAAAAAAAAAAAAAAAAAAAAAAAATATATATATATATATATTATATATATACCTGCGCTTTACCTTTTGAAAAGAATCATCATTGGTGTTAGATGAGAGAAGAACCAGGAGCAGCGGGGCTACTGTGTAGGATGGCTTTCACACACATGCGCACGCACACACACACGCACACACTATCGGAATCAGTCCTCTCTGACTGAGTCTCTGGAATCTTCTTCTTTTTGCATGACTCTAATGACACTTGCTTTTGCCTCCTTTTGAGAATTTGGCGGAAATGTGACATTGCATTCGCATTAAACAGAATCATCATAGACAGACAGACAGACAGATAGAGGGTGGGGGCGTTTCTAATTTTCTAGGATTTTGTATATGGGGATGCACAGGGATGACCAAGAACCACTTGGAGGGGGGGCCTGGGAAATCAGATTCAATTAGAAATACATAATGACTTGTAATGAGTAATTGATGGCGTCCTGATCCAATGAGGGGGGGCACCACCCCATGCCCCCCCTCTATAACTCCCCTGATAGATGCACCTTGGAAATTGCAAGGTTCAATTTTGGAACTATTGCTTAAGGATTGTTAAACAAGCCGTTCTTAATTTACATGTAATTAAAATAAATCTATCGTCACGCAGCTAAAATACCTGAAGTCTTACAAAAAGTAGTTGCATTGTCTGGATTTGTCTAGCAAATCATCCATTACCAGCGATTTAAAATGTCTCAGTTATCTATAAAAATGCACAGCTAACAAGAAGACATCCTTATTCTTAATCTTCTTCTGCACAGATTATTTGTTGAATTGAAGATGCTCTTCAAACCACATTAAAATGAAAGCGAAACAGTGGAAAAAAGTCAAAAGTGAAAGATGCAATAAAATAAAATGATTTTTTCCCCTTATAGCATTTCTTGCTTTAAATGGTGAAAAAGCAGTATATTTTCAATGCAGATGCAAACGAGAAAAGCACAGTAAACGTTTTCAAAACCAGGAATCTACATCACAGTAAAATGACAACACGTGACATCAAAGTAAACTGATGCAACACATGACATCACAGTAAAATGACATCACAGGAAAGTGACCCTTTGACATGTTCAGTTGGTATTCATAAGAGCTTCAGAGCGAACGGATCACGCTTGGTCTGAACTCCTGAATCTCATCAGTTAAGGTAAGAGCTGCAGCACCATCCACTGACATGTCATTGAGTGACATTGCAGGTAATGGAGACGAGAAGTAAATCAAAACAAAATGACATCCTCAATTTCCTTAGTACTACTTTCATCCACCAGTGTTGTTAATATTAGTATTTGGACATTTTTCTTCTTTTTATATAGTGTGGTCACTGTCCAAATACATATGGCCCCAACTCTATATATTTCTGAATGTACATATGTATAAATCAGTGTAGTTTACATTATATATTTACATATACACAAACTTTATATGCTTAGTGTACTAAAAAGTTTATAAATGTATTTAATGTTTGTTTATTTTACAGTAAAAATGGATACAGAAGATCCTTCTCTACTTGTTTACACAGATTTGCAGTCTATCGCCACTCAAGAATTTCCACCTTATGAGGTATTTTAAACCATGCAGTGAGCATGTGTAAAACTGTTAAACAGCTAAATATTTTCAAATGCAGACACACAAATGTATCCGACATACAGAACATACAGGATGCAGGGGTCAATGCCTCAACAACAGTGAACACTTCTCAAGCAAACAAAGAGTATGCAGTTCTTTGGTTAAGTTACGCTTTGTAAAAGCACAGGCAATAGAGGCATCTTGGTGAATGTCGTTATTCTGGGGGTTGAAGCTCAGTAGGCGTGGTGTCATCAGAGGCGCACATGTTTGTGCAGAGCAGGAGAGACCAGCGGTGCTGAGCAGCTGGTGCAATGTATGCAGAGACAGCAAAGCATGTGCGAAGGTGGGCAGCCAGCAGTTTTTTCCTAGACGAGCAGGACTCTGATGCAGTTGAGTCTAGGGAGACAGGAGACACGTGTAAGGTCAAGTTCAAGTTCACTTTACTCACCAGGTGGAATTGATGGGGGCCTTTTTAAAGGCTGTGCTTAGATGACCATCCAGCCCAGGTGAGTTCTGCCACCCCGCCCCCTTGTTATGCACACTCCACAGTTGGTGCACCCTACGCGGTATGCACAGTGCGTGTGTGAGAAGTGCCTGCACTGAGTGGCCTGACATCACAGTGTTTACTGGCCTTTCCTGTGAAGAACCTCGAACACAGATTTAGCAGTTGCCAGGGTGACCTGGTTTTACGTTTTCTTTTAACATAATAAATGCCATAGACTTATGGAATTAGAACTTTGATCTAATAAGAACCTGTGACATAAAATGAAACGTCCAATTAAATACATTCATTCTGACATAGTAACAGGGCACTGGTGGCTCAGTGGTAGGTGTTTCGCCTGCCATGCGGAAGGCCCGGGTTCAATTCCAAGCCAGTGCCCAAACCCCAGCCACTGGATGCAGTGCCGGTCCCAAGCCCGGATAAAATGGGAAGGTTGCGTCAGGAAGGGCATCCGGTGTAAAAACCTGTGCCAAGTTGTAGTGCGGACTGGATCTTCCGCTGTGGCGACCCCTTGTTGGGAGCAGCCGAAAGACCAACAACATTCTGACATAGTAACACCCGATATTGCTTTGTATAATATAATATGGTGCAATTTAATATGTTTAATGGAATCATCGTGGATTAGCACAGACTTCACACTCTATGGCTAAATATATGTGTACACCTGACCATAAATACATGCAGCATATCTAAAATAATCTACCCCAGTGTGCTATCATGTTACCTTTAAATCATTCACTACAATTATGTATTTATGTACAACTATATATGCACAATATCAAGTCATTATTAAACCTTGATTCAAAACCATGATCAACCAAGCACAAAATCATATGAGAGTGAGTGCCAATGTGATGGATATCAGCAAAGCTGTGATGCTGCTGTAGGGCCGAGGGTACAGCCCAGGTGCCGAAAGCATCACACCCATACTGATATTCAGCACTGATATAACGGTATAACCTCTGGTATGGTATTGCTTTTATACAACAGTTCCACATACACCATATTACCTCGCCAATACATATTCTGACGGAACTAAATAACCACCACTGGCAGAGTCAGCAACCGGCAGTTAGAGACCAACAGTTAGTAAAATTAACAGGGGAGGAAGTAGTGTCACAATTCCTCTCTCTTTGTGAGCCACTTTCATGCCTTTTTCCACCCTGTCATGTTTTACCAGGCTGTCGTATTTTTTTCCATGCACCTGGACCACCCTGCCCGCATGGTGATCTCTCATTTACCTCTGATTCACCTGCTCAAAATCGTAGAGCACTGCAAGAGGAAGCCACGCCTTCCTCCCTTACCTACTTATGGATGGGATTGGGGCACATGCCGCTCCTTCCTCTTGCAATGCTCTATGATGTTTGAGTTACAGGCCTTCACCTCCTCCTCAGAATGCTCCTAGTTAGCGCATGTTATAATACTCCTAATGGAAAGGGTTTTCAGCACCACCTCTGGTGTAATATTGCTTTTAAACAACAGTACAAATACCATGTTATCCCGCCAATAACAAATTAACCTGCACTTTACCTTTGAAAAAAGTAAAAATAAATCCCGACAGATAAGTGTTTTTGTTAGTGTTTGTGCGCTCTTGTGTGTGTGTGTGTGTGTGTGTGTGAGAAGCTAAAGTAAGAGGAGAGGAGGAATGAGACCCTGCCCTCTTCCTCTTCTCCTCTTACACAGTGATAGTTCCTTCTCTCTTATTTGAGTTTCTCTCACACACACACTCTCTCTCTCTCTCTCTCTAACGGAAAAAGTGCTGTAAAGTAAAAATTAACCTGCACTTTACCTTTGAAAAGAATCGTGACAGAGTAGTGTTTCTATTAGAGAGAGAGAGAGAGTGTGTGTGTGTGTGGGGGGGGTGCGCTTTCCAATGATGCGCGCGCACACACATAACGGCAGGCTGACACAGAGAAAGAGAAAATGGATCTTTAACCTCTCTAATGAGACTTGCTTTTGCTTTACATGGGCGCTGTACACACACGTGTGTTATAATAAACAGTACACGTGCTGTACACACACGCATACAAACACAAAATAACGTCACGTGGTCAGTGTTATCGTAAGAAGTACATGCACGCATGGATATTGATTATATCATTGAGAGACGCGCACTAAGACCCAGCAGGGGAGACGATTACCCATAATTCTGCAGCACGCGAGAGAGAAAAACCATTGGCTCAGTTGTGATCACGTGACGCTCGGCATCAAAACAAGAAGCGTATGCATAATACATGATACTTGGTACTCGTAAACCAAGACTTGCTTGTTTTTCAAGTCAAAATGTATTACAAAGAAATTTACAAACCGCATTACTCGCAATCCGAGGTTCCACTGTATATAGAAATCTACTTGAGCAGTCTGTTCTCAGAGATAAACATTTCTGTGTACTAGTAGATTTTACAGATGCATTACCAGGTGAGAATATAGTGTCTATTGTGATTCGATTACAACATTGAATTTTAAAAATGACATTGAATGTCTTTTTAGGAAGCATCAATGGCCTGTAAAAATGAGACGTATGCAGAAGATATCTTCGTTCCAGGCAGCTCCAATGGGTAACAGAGTTTGCGTTTTATTATGCTCATAGCTTAACTATACTGTCAAAAATCATATCAGACAAATTTTTGTGTTCCAGGAAAAACTTGCGTAAGCGTTACCCACCACCACCAATGTCTATAATGATTGCAGAAGTGATGTCAGTCAAAAATACTGCTCGGCGTCATGTTCAAGCACCCGCCGTCTACAGCTCCAACAGAGTCCAGGAACGTAAGACTTTTTGAAAAATCCAGTTAATTCTTTTTTTAAAATTTTTAAAATGATCAACTTGACAAAAACAGTCTGTGCACTTGGCACAATCAGTTTCAAGTCTTTAATTAATTGATTTATTCAATAACAATGTTTAATACTTTAAATCTTCAAAATATTATGTGAAGCACTGGTTTACCATGTTATTGGATTACCCCTGTCTTCTTCTTGTCCCTGCTCAGACACAGCTGATCAAACTAGTCACCTAATTAACATTCCCTTCCTGAAGCAACAGCATATTTTTTTTTATAAACAATCATTTTCTTTAAAAATGCTTTGAATTCACTTTTATGGTTTGTACCGTTTTGTACACCTTCTCTTTTTTCAGTTGGCTTTGTACATCAATATCCATTCCTTTGCTGTTTATTAAAAAATACAGGGCACACATAATTCAGTCATCATTAGCACATTAGGTCATATGTTCAAGTATAAAATAAGTGGAAAATTGTCTAAACAAATATAGGACATGCACTTGACTGTGGTTTTATTTGTTTGTGTGTGGGTTACTCTAGCTGCTACTGGAGACATGTCAGCACTTCAGACCTGTTCTCCCACTGTCAGCATGGAGCATGGTGTAGGAATGGAGAGCTTATCAAGCCCTCCGCACAGCTCTCAGAAACTTCCTGAGGACGCCGCACGCAAGAGGGAGCTCCGTATGAAAAAGAACAGGTAGATTACTCTACTTCTATACTTAGCACACTACACACTACATATCGCTACTGGTTTTATTGTAGTGCATGTTGCACAAAAACTGAGGCCCAAGTATTCAGTGTATAACAGTTCTAATGAATTAATTATATGCACAATGTTTTCATTTCCATCAACTCAGTGCCTTTAGTTCTTCAAGGCAGTTTCTACACACTGTCTTTTCCTTCTTTGACTATTACTTATTGTTTATTTATTGTCAATTTCAGGTTTGCACTGCCAGAAATTTGTAATGCTTGTCATTTTTTGCTGCAGTAGTAAGATACGAGCTTGCCATATTTTTCTTTTCAGATAAAAAGTTATTTATTATGTTTTAAAAATTGTCCATTAAATTTATTTACTGTGGCATTAATAAGATCTTATAAATCTTGGATACGTGCAGTGTTTAGTTAGGCAGTAGATGGATACTTAGTTCTGTAGCACATACTGTACACTCTTTCACATGTGCAGTCAGCCAATCATGGATCAACAGTACATGCATAAAATCATATGGGGACAGTTCAAGAGCTTCAATTGATATTAACATCTAACATCAGGGACAATGAGGGATAAAAAGAAAAAACCCAGAAATTTGATCCTGGATACAGTGCTGGTCCCAAGCCCGGATAAAATGGGAGAGTTGCGTCAGGAAGGGCATCCGGCATAAAAAAGGGGCCAAGCTTGTACGTGGTCCACTGTAGCGACCTCTTGCCAGGAGCAGCCGAAAGACTAACAACAACATATTGATTTTAGTTTTCAGAAATGCCAGATCTCCTGGGATTTTCACAAACATTATAACCAACAGAAAAGTGCAAAAACATCCAGTGAGCAGCAGTTAATCAGATCAGAGAGATCTGAGGAGAATGGCCAGACTGACTTGAGCAGACAGGAATAGTTTGGTCAATTAAATAAGCACTATTTATAGCTAAAGTGAGCAGAAAGCATCTTATAAGACATAACACACTAAACATTGAGAAAAATGAACTAAAACAGAAGATGTCATAACTTTCCTATCCTGTCAGCCAACAACAGGAATCTGAGGCTTTAAATGTGCACAGGTTAAACAAAACTGGACAGTTACAGTAACTGTACTTGACCTCAGAACAGTCCATTATACACCAACAACTAGCCCACTGTCAGATTCATTAAGATCGCAATTTTCTTTTTTAATGTTCGATGTCAATATTAACAGAATACCTTTATGCATACCTACCTGCATGACTTTATGCACTCTGCTGCTACGACATAATTGGCTGATCCTATTAATATAGTGAACAGAACTGATGATGGATTCTTGGAAACCTCTGGGGGCTCTGTCCTGCCTCAGTGAATCACTTTTAATAAAAATAATTTGGATGTAATACTTTCACTTGCAATCTTAAAATAAATAGTTTTAAATCTAGTAAAAAAAAATTTTTTTATAATGGTGTTATCCCAGAGGACAAAAACTAAAGTGATTTTATAATAAATTATGTGATGGGTGGGTTTGAGGGAACACTGCCTGTTCCATCAAGAACCAGCCAGTTTGCTTCAGTCTAAATTTAAATTATATTACTAAAAAGCTCTTTTTTTTCCTGACTGAATTGGCTCTTGAAATGAAGTTTAATGTGATCATGCACATTGAAGAGTCTTTGCTATTGCTTCCAGGGAAGCTGCACGGGAATTCCGGCGGAAGAAGAAAGAGTGGATAAGATATCTGGAGAATCGTGTCGCTGTGCTGGAAAATCAACATAAGAATCTCCTCGAAG
>JAQMYL010000033.1:8785040-8801083 GCA_030014365.1 Clarias pachynema | reverse complement strand
ATAGTTTTGAAATCCCCAGTATTGTTGTAGAATGTAGAAAATAAATCACTAAACAAAAACAAAGAAATTTGAAAGTGACCCCAAACGGTAGTGTATATAAATTTAACTCGATATCAGAACACAGATGTCATAGATAATACAACAACCCAATGAGCAGGAAATGGAGTGGAAAACAGATGAAGAGTCGGAGAGAAGGAGGAGAGATTGAGAAGGAGGAGTGGGTAGAGATAAAAGGGCGTGAGGTGAGGGACATACGTCAGTGGGGTCCCACAACCTAAATTATTCACTGAATGACTCTGAACACACTGCAGTGCACTGAAGTGCTCCTGTCATGTCATGTCATTCAGCACAGTAAGACAGCAAGAGAGAAGCAAGATAGCGAGAAAAATACATTTCATCTGGAGGTGAGGGAAATCTCATAACAACAAGATAACAAGATAGAGGACAGAGTAGATGGATATAATTGGAAAAAAAAAAGAATTATCTAACATACAGTACAGGTTGGGTTTAAAAAGGGATGGATTTGATCACTTGAATCATTATGCAACACTATACACCAATCAGTCATAACATTAAATCATTAACATTAAAACCAGTTCACCTGGCAGTTCACCTGGCAGTCCTGGCAAATCCACACCTCCAGTTAAAAAACAAATGAAGAGTCAGAGAGAAGGAGGAGAGATTGAGAAGGAGGAGCGGGGAGAGATAAAAGGGTGTGAGGTGTCCATGATTCTGTCACCAGTTTACTGGTATATAATTGGTGATCAGTGTTGTTCAGTTCACCTGGCAGTGGTGTTGATGTTATGGTTGATTGGTGTATTACATGACTTTTTCTATAGACAACATATATTTTCCTTGTATTCATTCTTTTTTCCCCATAAACCCATGATTGCCATGTTTATTTCCTTATCTCTCTCTTTCTACAGTAGTTTACCTATCCCACTTCCCACTTCTCTCTCTCTCTCTCTTTAATGTATATATTTTCCTTTAAGTCATGTGACTAATGTTTTCCAGCATTGTGGTTTATTTCTGAAAGGTTCAGATACCGCACCCCACCAGATGACTCACTGCTACAGTAAGAAGAGTGCAGAGCTGCAGACATGTATGCGAATAGTAAATGGACATGTGTAACTGTCTAAGAGTGAATCATGGGTGACAAAGCTTCTGTCTATCATCATGTCAGCTCACCCCATATGCCTAATGCTCTCTCTCTCTCTCTGTCTCTCTCTCTCTCTCTCTCTCTGCCTCACACTCTGTTTCTCTTTCTCCTAATCTTTCTTACACAGTATATCGTATTTCTTTTCTTTTATCCACCTATGAACCCCTGGAAAATAATAATGTTATTTAAGAAACAAAGTACCAGAGATGAAAGAATGAAATTGCATCTTTCAGAAAGAATTGGATCATTTTTCCAGAAGCTACAGTTAGTCATGGAACACTGAGCGCTCCATTTTGGCTACAGCAACTCTTGAATCGCTGAATAAAAACCATGAGACACGGTCAACCCAACAGGTGTGGGGCATGATATGTGCGTTTCTGTCCAATCCATTATAAAAAAGATACTTATGAATCCCAATTGGCTCCTTATATGTACACTATACAAGCCTGCTGGAAGGCTAATATATTGAGCTAAAATAATGTATTTAACTCATCATACGGTTCAATACCAGTCAGGTTTAGTACTGTAGATATGGGAAAATCAACAATCTTTACTGTAATGCTTCACGACAGGACCGGCATAACATAGTGTACAAAATAATGAATTCAGCATCCTTTGTCCAAAAGAAAGACAATGGGAATGTTGCAGGAAATCCACACCTCCAGTTAAAAAACAAATGAAAGTGCAATGTTAGTAAGTCAAAGTCTTTAGTAATGAATGGGAATGCATACACAATAAAATCCCAGTTGTTAAATAAATGTTCTGAGAGTTCATTGGGGCAGCACGGTGGTGTGGTGGTTTGTGTCAAAGGTTCATTTCCCGCCATTTCCCCTTGCTTGGTTGGTTTCCTTCGGATCCTCTTGTTTTCTCCCACAGTCTAAAGACATGCAGCTTAGGTTGACTGGCATTTCTAAAGTCCCCACTTTAAGTGAACGTGTGAGTGTGTGTGTTTGTTTTGCCCTGCGATGGAATGGAATGGACACCCTCGGCCAGGGTGTACTGTGCCTCAAACACCCTGTAGAGACAAGAGGTATAGAGAATGATTGAGGGAGAATTCATTGGAGTCCAACTGAACCATGTAACCGTGTATGATGTTAATTCAACACTCTGCGTGTTAATTCATTCATGGCTTCTAATTATTTCTTAAATGTTGGTCATAGAATTCCTTATTTTCAGACATGGTCCTGAATATTTTTGGTTCCAACCTCTGCAGGAAGCTAAGAACAATTGATTATCCGTGAAAAACTCTTGAGGTGTTCAACTGCAGCTGTCTCCAGGAAGACAACTTGAATCAGCAAGCATAATGTGGTTGTTAATGGTTTCTGTTTATCTCAAATGGATTAATGATTACGGTTATAGATTTAAATAAAGCTTGAATGTGGTAAGTGGGTTTATGTGAAATGTGCTTTTATATACAACAAATAATCACTTAATCATTTACAGGTGGCTAACATTGCAATTGTATTAAATGTGTTTGGGACAGAGAGAGTTTGCCCTTTAGGAGAATACGCTGGAGAGGGAGAGCCAGAGACAATCTGCCATCCCCACATCCATGATGGACATCATCGCTTACAGCATAAGAATGGCTGTTCTTTGAGGCAATTGAATCATAGTGAATCGAAGCGATATGATTCTTTAGATTGAGGAATCACAATGAGTGCATCCAAAATTGGGCTACCTGTTTTATGGCTAAGAAAATAGGCATGAAACCACATTCAGTTTATAATGTCCTTACCGAAAAAATAAAACATAAATTTTTGAAAGGTGCTTTTGCTTTTATAACAAGATGTGATTTTTCATGGTAGCACAGTTACCTAGTGGTTACCCTTATCGCCTCGCTCCTCCAGGATCCGGGTTAGATTCCTGCCTCCGGTACAGTATGTGTGTACGGAGTTTGTGAATGAGCAGATGAGTGTGTGTATGTCTGTGTGACCTGCGATGAATTGACATCCCAGATGTAACCCGCCTCGTGCCCTAAGTCTTCTGGGATATGCTCCCGGGTCTGCGTGATCCTGTATACAGGATAAAGCCGTGTAGATGATGATGAGTGAGTGAGTAAATTATTTTTCCCCGCCTCCCATTATTTACTTATTTTGTAGTTGTTATTATTAACTTTATGGAATGTGATTTTAAGGATTTATTTCTCTTTTGGATGATCTTTTTAATCTCATCACAAAATGTCACACGTGTTTGAATTCATTATGCAATTTCTGAGATGAAATGAAGCATTTACATGATACAAAATGGAGTTTGCATGTTCTCCCCATTCTTGGTGGGTTTCCTCCAGGTACTCTGGTTTCCTCCTCCAGTCTGAAGACATGCAGATTAGATTCAAGAATTTTATTTGTCACATACCAAACTTTAGCTTTTTAGTATGATTGATCAACATCATCTCAGGCAACTTAACACCGCCCCTTAACTCAAGGCAGAACAAGACACCTACAATCAGACTTTTATGTTTGTTTTTAAGTCTGGACAGAATAAAAATTAAATATCAGTTGTCGGTTTCCTCTAGGTACTCTGGCTTCCTCCCACAGTCCAAAGACATGCAGATTGGGCTAACTGCCGATTTAAATCATTCATTCATTCATTCATTTATTCATTCGGCTAATTGGCACTTTAATTCAACGTGATTAGTAGATGATCATTTTATGAAATTGATAGAAAACTAGATAATTTTTTTCTTAAACATAAATGAAACATTTGAAGTGTCAAGTTTAACTGTTTGGGATGCTCTGAAAGCCAACCTTAAAGTACAAGTAATCTCATACCCTGCAAATATAACAATGAAGGCGTATAAATAGCGAAAAAGAATTGGCAGACCAAATCGAAGAAATAAATCAACAATATGCTCTATTGAAAAATGAAAACCTCATCTGTACGTTTGGTTTTTAACTCTGGACAGAATAAAAAAGATCAGTTGTGTGTTTCCTCCGGGTACTCCGGTTTCCTCCCACAGTCCAAGGACATGAGGATTGGGCTAATTGGATTTTTTTTTTTTTTATTGCCTAAAGTGTGTGAACGCGTGTGTGAATGTTGTCCGGAGGTCATCAAAATGGGAATAAATACAATAGTACCTAATCACCACTGAGCTCCACGGTTCCTAGTTGGACTACAGAGGCTCCTAGATGGATGAAGATTAAATAAATGTATACGGGCCTTTGAAATGAGTCGACTCTTTAAAAGAGTCGTTCATATTAAACCGATTCGTGAATCAATCAGTAAACGGTGCGATTCTCGCGCGTCACGATCAACCCAGCATCTACCTGTCTTCTCTTAACACACCCCCTCTTCTCCGGTGTATTCTATTATAAGCTATGCTTTCTAAGACCGGGGTGGACGTAACGCTATCATAGCCTGCTGAATTAAGATAAGAAACCGGTGCACACGGCGATCCGGGCGCAGGGTCCATCCAGCTCTCCGGTCGCTCACCGAATACACGCGCGGGCATAAAAATACCCGATGTGCTGTTCCTCCGAGCTGACATGGCTCCATGGACCGCGTTGTGCCTGCTGCTGGTCACTGCGACACGTGAGTAATTCCGTCTGTTATTTCAGGGATAAAAGGATAACAAGGGGAAGCCCGCGCGGATTTGCGCGTTCTATTTCATTTACGCGTGTGCGCGCGCGCGCACGCATTCGAGCTTTTCATTGCGTCGCATTTCAGGTTTTTGATCATTCCGTTAGAGGAAGAAACACGATGGGGATCTATAACAGGAGAATTTAAGAATGACAAACATGACCATATTTTAGTGCACCTCAGTGTAGGCCTATAAAAGGAATAATGATGTACAATTTTTCTATGTGGTGGTTAGATTATGTAATATTACAAGAATATGCTTCTAGTATGATGAAACGTAAGCTCTCTCTCTCTCTCTCTCTTTGTGTGTGTGTGTGATCTGTCGATGAGATGCATCCTTCAGGCATCCTTCAACCTGACACGTGTAGTAATGACTTAGACAGATTAGGTCAGATCTTATGTAGCCATGTCTATGAAATCAGTAGCTTTAAATAAGTGTGTGTGTGTGTGTGTGTGTGTGTGTGTAAAGAGTTGAAAGAGTTTAGACATTTGGATGTTCTCATGCATATGTGTGTGTCTGTGCGCGTGTGTGCATCCGCTTGTGTTAAACAAGGATGTTAACAGAAAGTCATTGGCAGTATTGAACAAGACAATGAATAATTACTTGTGCAGTGTGAACGCTGCAGATGTGGCCACACACAGATACACACACACACACACACACACACACACACCACAAAGATGCACACTGTGTTTGTGTGCTGAAGCCCATCCAATTAAGTCAGAAGTGAAATGAAAGGATGACTGAAACAATGAGGTCACAGCCAGTAAGGATTATAAGGCGCATCATAATGCATCCTTCATGGCTTCATTCTGCATTCTCCTTCATGTGACTCATTAAGAGAGAATTTAAGGAGGCAACAGAGGCAGCAAATGCACTAACCCATGAGGTTCATTAACCAGCATGCTGGGAACAGCTATATTCTCATTAACCACCATCAAGTCTGCAGCACTCATATGGTGAGGGTTAATGAGCTCAGTAGTGTCATCTGTATGGATAGAGGCCTACAGTATATTCAGGTTTTTGCGATCCTTGCGCATTTGGCGAATAGAAAATAGGCCAAGATTTTTCGGCTTATCATTAATGACTATTTTGTCATTTTCTAGTTAATTTCCTTTATTCAGTCTAGTACTTTCATTTCATTTCAAGACAGAAACATAGATCCACCTTAACAGATAACGGAAACAAACAAACATTGCTTATTGATGTTGAGCGTGTCCACAGCACCCTTGCAATATTTCTTCTGTTTAGACAGTACACTTTGCATAATATATGGGCTTGTATGGGCGTGCATGTCATCATCCTTTTCATTTAACTGCCCCATGAATGCTGCTCGGCGCTTTGAGGAGAAACTGCATTTTTAAGAAGCATCATGCTCAGAAGTGGTAATAAATCAAGCCTGCCTCAAGTGCTTCATCCGAACGTATTTAAATGCATACTACAAATATACACTTATGGTCTATGGCAAATCCTGCACATAAGCACAAAATAACACTTTAAAAAAAATGGTGCCCAGTGATGTATTGACACTCCATTCGGAGTGTACAACACCTCGTGCTCTAAGTCTTTTGGGATCGGCTCCAGACCCCCCTCGACACTGCATACAGCATAAAGCGGTATAGATGATGAGTGAGTGAGTGAGAAAATGGTGCAGCCAAGTTGTAACTGGTTCTCTCATCACATGGAAATACATGTGCTGTATTTACAGTACACATTGGGCTTAGGCAAACACAATCAAGGTTGGGCTTTTGTACACAGTAGATAGCAACAACCTGAACAAAAGCCACAGTCAGGCAAGCAGCAGAAACACTGCAGAACTCCTAGTGAACTATCGAGTGCCAAGCAAGACAAGGCAATCTAAGAGTGGTGTTTTCACAGCCAAAGCAAGGATCAATACACACTTCCCCTTCATCTAGATTGGCATCATTGAGTACTCTCATTAAGAGCAATTAGCATCAGTGTTTCGGTTCTGGCCCCGCTGCATGGGTTGTGTGCTATTCAATGCTTTTTCCACACACAGATTGGCAACAATTCTGGACGGACTCTGCCTCAAGAGTAGCGAAGATGGATTGTTACAGAGTGATGTATGATCTTTATCCATTATAAATCAATAAGAGGGTCAGACAGGGTCAGTACATGTGTACCACCCAAGGCTTCATCTCTCATCAGTTCTGCTGTTCTCTTCACATAATGCTAAATCATTCTCCTGACATTTTCACGGAGTACGCCAGAGATGAGCGCAGCAGTTTTTAAATGCTGCACATCCCTGTATCTCTGCTCCTTGTAGAGAAACAAATGTGCCGCAGGAACAGAATTAAGAAGACTCGGGTGGAAACACAAGCTTAGGTGAACATAGAGAGAAGAATGGTATTGTTATTATACCAAATGTTTCTTGAAGTAAACATCTCATATATGTATTAGAAGACACATTTAATAGATAAAATAGTAAGACAGGGTCCATGATATAATGAATCTTGTAGATGGATATCACATATATTGTTGATACAATATCCAACATGCTTTATCTGCATATGTCTGATTCAAACACACAAGGGGGGGGGGGGGGGGGTAGGTCACCTGCTGTTCTATATTTATCACATATTCCATACACCTCAGTGCGCACACACACACACACACACACACACTTTCTCCTCTTTCTCTTATTTACACCGACTCTGCACTTTCTAAAGCATTTCTGCACATCGTATACAGCTTTCATCTCTCATCAAAAAGGGACTTCCTATCAAATCACCCTAAACAGATTTTCCCTACATGTCTTTGAATAACTGTATCAAATCTATTTCCTCGAATAATCTATAATCTATGACTAATAGATAATCTAAATTAAAATAATGATGGTGAAATTTGTGCTTTTTTGCCATTACAGTAGTACCTCGGCGTGCTAATTTAATCCGTTCCGGAGAGGAGGCCAAAAGTTGTATTGCGAAACGCATTTTCCAATAGGAAATAATGTTAATGCTGATAATCCGTTCCAGCCACCCAAAAATATTACCAATATTACCAATTTCCAACACTATAATTATATGTTTGCATTTGAAAACAATCAGAACATTTAGAAAAGACATGTAAATAAAGTAAAATATGAAATAAATAGACATTATACCTCACTTAACCTTAATTTATGATTCCTCTTGGTACCGGCTGCTTTAAAAACTAAACTGAACTAACATGCTTGCTAACTTTCTTGGGATTCATGTTGCTATGTCTTTACTAAATCTTGCACAAAATGCAAAGAAAAAACACAAAAAAATATGTAAATTCGTCTTCGCTTGGTCTTTTACTGACATAAACAAGTTTTGAAAAACCCCTGGACGTATGCGTAACTTAGGCAGTGCTCAGTTTGGCTCCGTTCGGTCACTCGTATGCCAATAATGCTTCATATGCCGAGGCAAATTTCTTGCAAAATTTCTGTTCTTGAGGAAAAAAATTCACAGGCCGTTTGTATGCCGAGGTACCACTGTATATTATAAATCTGTAGTATCTGATGCAAACTGGTGTTCCTTTTGCCCTCCGATGTTCAGAGCAACAGGTCCATAAAATATCTAAATGTTTATTGTTGCAACAAAATCTCCTTGTAAGATGAATCTCACACTTAAAAATAGAAAACCTCCCATCAGAGAGGTGACACTGATCATGTTTACCTGTGCGTATAGTTTAGCACTTTCATTTAAGGTTCCGTTTTGCAGTGCGTCCTTGCCTAGAGTTTATTATTGTTTTCATGTGCTTATTTTGTGTTCATAGTTCATGGTACTAGTTCATGTTCATGCCTTGAGTCTTGCTGTTGTTTTATTCTATTCATTTTTCCCTACTATGCCCTATTAAAGAGAATCTGCACTCGTATCTATTCCACCTCAACTCGTTGCCCGAATGGTAGAACTTAAAATGCATGCAGCAGATGGGATTCTGCTTATGTAGGCCTAGAAAAGCTTATCTTAGAGAACGAGAGGTGGATCAACCAGCTTACAGTTGGGCTCCCCCTCCTCAGGATGGCCTCTCCAAAGCAGGCCAAGCCACAGGCCAAAAACTAGGAGCCCCAAGCAAGGCTTCGTATGTGCAACCCGTCTCAACGACTGTCACTTCCATCCGTCCGACCTTGGACATCACTCTGTCAATTTGGACATGCCTACATTACATAGTGACACTTTGGATGTTGCTCCATCTCCCTGCTTAGCTGAGGATGTCACTTTGTCTTCCTGCTTTACCTTGGATATCACTCCGGTCTTCCTGCTTCACAGACGGCGGTTCTTATTTACCTTGTGCTTCTGAGGATATATGCTCAGCTCCACCTCCTCATCCAGCTTGAGGCATTGCATCGAAAACCTCATCCTGCCACCCCTTAACCCTCCTGCAGAGAGGAGAACATTGCTACTGCATTGCTTCCCTGCTGCCTTCACAGTGCCCAATGTGCCATTTTTTCATGACTGTGAAGGACCCTCTACTGAATTTGTTTTGTGGCAGAAGCTTTGCAATAATTTGTCATGGCAGCTCTGCAGATGTGCTGGAATATATCATTTATCAGTCCCTGCATGTTACATGCCCTGGACACATCTGTGTTATTGTGTTTTCTTAAACACCACCCAGATAGTAAACAGCTCGGATTGTCTAAGTCTTCCAATATCTGCTTACTTTGTATTTATAGTCCATAGTTGTAGATCATGTTGATTTCTTGAGTCTTGTTTTTGTTGTATTTGGTTTGCGCTGGTTTTACATCTACTCCACCTCATTTGAACATATGTTTACTTTTGTATGAAATTGTTATTCGATTATTATTATTATTATTATGGTGGCACAGTGGTTAGCATTGTTGCCTTGCACCTCCAGGGTCTGGGTTCGATTCCCACCTTGGGTCTGTATGCATGGAGTTTGCATATTCTCCCTGTGCATGGTGGGTTTCCTTCGCATACACCCACACTCCCTACTTCGGATTCTCCCACAGCCCAAAGACATGCAGATTAGGCTAACTGGCTTCCCAAAATTGTTTGTAGTGTGTGAATGAGCGTGTAAGTGTGTATGAGTTTGTGCCCTGCAATGAGTTGGTCTAAATTGTACCCTGGCACATGCCCTGGGTCTCCTGGGATAGGTCCAGGCGCCCCGCGACACGGTATACAGGATAAAGCGGTATAGACGATAGACAATGAGTAAGTTATTATTATTATTATTATTATTATTAAAGAACCTGCATCCCTGAGTGCCAGCATTGTTAAAATTAGACCAAGAAAGGAAAATGTAACAGCTTGAATATTGTGCTTTTATTTATGGAAGAAGGCAGGCGCTTATCAACGTTACCTTTACACTCAGGTGCTGGGATAAATTAACAGAAAAGGAAATTAAATCTGTTCTGCTTTAATATACAGCACTATTTATATAATATAAAGACACTATTTCCAGAAACATAGCTCATTTGTAGAAGTGCTGGCATTGGAATGCTGTTACATTGATGGCAATAACATGACTCATGATGATGAGTAAATGAATGCATTGCATTTAATGCTGTGGTTGGCATTTAAAGCTCAGCCTAGAATGTCAGAGAGGAATTTGATCAGGGTGGAGGGGGCCTTTGATGCTAGCATTCTCATTTAGATTTTTATGCATTTGTTCTTAACCAGAATGAGCCTTTTATTGATACGTGCACACAAACACATTAATCTAACCTTAATGTCAGAATGGGAACCATATGAAGATGGTTTACTCGACTTCTGTTTACTAGACAGATATACCAAAACCATCAACTCACTATTTTAATTTCCTTACAATATTCACAAAATTACTTGATTATGTATGTGATATTCCAGTTTTATTGGTGGTACAGGGTTTTTTGTTGCCGTCACTATATTTGGGAAAGATTTTCTGGGTTTGCTGAAAACCAACCAGCTAGGCAGCATGACAGGGAAGATCCACCGCACTGACACTTGATCTAGATGTACTACAGCATATGTAGTGGACTGTAATTGATTAGAAGTCTAAATAACATAAAAGTATTTAGGCCTCAATACGGCCAGCCAAGGGGCAACCTCCAGTTCTGAAAAATTAAGCTGACGCAGAAGTGCTAAGACGTGCGGTTCTTCGAACATCCACTTGGGGCTGGCTCCAAACACGAGTCAATTCCCCGAAACCGTCTGGAACAAGAACCATTTTGGGTTTGACAGATAGGTTGTCCATTCACGACAACTGTATGGGGGTGAATTTTTATGTAATTCATCAGTTCAAAAGTTATATTAAGACAAATTGCTGGCTGTCTGCTTTGCTTCACTTTAGCTATCCATATACAGTAACTGAAATGTTTGTAGTCTAACTTACCCCAAGAAATGTAGTAGTTGACACGGGACAATATGTAGCCACCTAAGCATTTTAGCTAAGCTAAACTAAATTCGCTAATTTGTGGTAACTAAGGTAAGTAGGTATGTTCCCAAACCTAGCCCCAAACCTAGCCAATGGATGCAGGGAATCCTTAGTAACAGGATTGGAACTAAACAGCTGTGGGCCATAAGAAAACCACTTGTTAGTGAAAGTAATTTAAAAAAGGCTTCAACTTGCTAGGGAGCGTAAAGATTGGATTTTGCAAGCATGCTGAGAGAGGCCCAAACAAGCCCACACAACCAATGTATCTCCCACTCCCAATTCCAACACATCCCATATCTTCTCACTTTTTTTTTCTATGGCGTGGATAGTTTGAGCATATGTGGTCAGACAGAACCAGGCTCAGAAGTGCCCCACAAAAATAAATCATGTCCAAAGTGCTATCGATCTAAAACCTTTTATAGTGCATTCAAAGAGAGGAAATCATTTTAGAGGGGAAAGAAAGAACGGAGATGTCAAAAGTATTCGGTGACCATGCCTTAAATTTGCTGTCGTCAAATTTTTAAGAACGCTTCAGTTAAACTGTCCCGATAGCTATCAGTAAATTACATGCTTCTTTCAATAGAACAGATGGGGAAATATCAGTAGCTGAACATCTTCTCACTGTTTTAGACTATCAGGATAGAGGCAATAACTGAGAAATTAGCAGTACACAAAATGCGTTAACTAGGATCCGTGCTAACTGAATGAGAAAATTAAGGACATTCTACTACTGAATTTTACTTTAAATGAGAAAGGAAAAAACAGTGAGAGTGCTTACTTTTCTTTCTCCTACGACCTTCAGTAAATTCAGATGATGCACGCTTTTGGTAAGAAATTGCCCTATTTCGAATATTACAAATAGTTTCTAGGGGTGAATGTGTTCAGATAACAGGGTTGGATGAATGTTGTGGGAACTAAAAAGAAAAAAAAAATTTTAAGCATGAGATGTTAAATGAATTCACACAATAATGCAAACCACACCTTACCATCTCAGGTGATTGTTCTTCATACAGTTGTGTAAAATGTCTTTGTATGCTGCGGCCTTACAATTTCCCTCTAAGGAAAAAAGAACTAAGGAGACCAAACCTGTTTGAACATGACATTGCCCCTGTGCACAAAGAGAGCTCAACTAAGGTTAGAGTGGAAGAAATCGAATGGCCTGCACAGAGCCCTGACCTCAACCACAACGAACACCTTTGTGATGAACTGAAACAGTTACTGTGTGCCTGGCATTCTTAAACATATAGATCTCAAATCAGTCAAATGCTCTTGTTACTAAATGATCCCCATGTACATGGTCCTAAACCTAATGGAAAGCCTTCGCAGAATAGTAAAGGTTGGAAAAGGAATCTGAAATCTAAATCTGTGCAGTTTACTGTAGGTGTCCACATTTCTGGGTATATACTCTAGGTTCTATTATTTTAAGTTTAAGAAGCTTTACAGCTCTGTTTATGGCTAATGCATCAAGTTAAGACTTCATTACTGCACAGTGAAATTCTTTCCTTGCATATCCCAGGTTGGATCTCAGTAATTTAACATTACTGGAAATGTGTTTAGAACCATTCAACATTTTATCCGAACGTGGAAGGATAGTGCTGAATCGTCAATTTTGTGGCGTAATGTGGCCATGAATGGCGATCACTTGGTGAAGCTGCATGGTAAAAAAAAAAAAAATAATCAAAAGTTAAAACCATAGCTATGTTTAATAGTGAAATTACTCACAGCATTGGGATTAAACATTGGTGTAGCGTTAAGAAAACTACTTGTTAGTGAGACTGCTGTAATAAAAAAAGGCTAGAATGTGCGAAGGAGCATAAAGATTGGACTTTGGAGGAATGGAAAAGGTCATGTGGTCTGATGAGTTTCGATTGATTCTATTCCAGTGTAATGGGTGCATCAGGGTGATCTGGGGTTGATTCAGCTGGACAGATCTAGACTTATCAATGTTATGTGGCAACAAAAAGAAACCAGCTGACGACCTGAATATACTGAATGAGCAGGATACATCAATGGAGTTTTCCTTTCCTGGCATATTCAGTACTCAAACTGTGAAGGAGTGGTTCTGGGGGTCATTGTCACATATGAACTGGCCACCACATTGTGTGCTGTAATCAAAGCTAAAGGTGACCGAATGAAATCTTTGAGTGTTCGACTTTTTTTTTCGACAGGCAGTGTATGTATATACAGAATGTGGATGAAGACACATTCCCAGATGTGATGTATGAGCTATTGACTGATCAGGTTAGTGTAGCACTGCATTTGAGTGTACCGTACATTACAGCATTAATGGGGTTCTGCTAATTGTCCCAGCCATAAGCCAGTGTCCATTAATTCACTAATGGAATTTCCGTCTGAAACAACACCTCCATATAAATTCTAATTCTCTGAATAAAACTTAAAGCTCTCAAAGCCAGGTTAACATTCGATGACCCTTCTTTCAAAATAATTTTACATTAACGCAACTACTTCAGACCTAATGAATGATATAGATAACAAATGTTAAATAGATGTCATAGTGTAGGTTAGTATGTTTCTCTTGGACTTCCGCCTTTTTTGGTTGTCTTGTTGACAAACCAAATGCAGTTGTGCTGTAATCCTAGACTCACTGACTGGCCCAGTGAGTATTAGAGGTCGTAAATGTTAAAACATACATCATGAGGCATTCTGTATTTGGAAACATTTTTTATGTGACCTTTTTATCTGTTCCAGTGCAGCCTAATGTTGATGTATAACCGTTTCAGATTCCCTGATTATAGTATACTCTATTCAATAGTAATAAGCAAGTTATGTCTTTGCTGAGGCAAGACAAAGCAATGCAGTAACATGATGAACTCTGCGGTTCAGACGTTTTGGGCCTTTTGTTTTCTGATCAATTCTTAAGGCCCTTTTCAAGGATGCGGCCTTCTACTCGTTGATTTAATAATAACTCAGCGTTCAGTTTTCCACTGTGAGTTACAGAAACAACCATTTAACCATTAGATTAATCTTTCCTCTTCCTATTACGCAGATGTAAATGTAAAGGGGTGTTAACATGTGTATGTTACAATTTTCCTTTTATTGCAGAGTACATATTTGTTTATTATAAAATGTGGAATTTTGAAGAAGTACGCTACTGTATATTGCCAAAAGTATTGAGTAAAATCCAATTCTTAACCCATAGGGCTTAATATGATGTTGGCCCACTCTTCGCAGCTATAACAGCTTCAGCTCTTCTGGGAAGGCCTTGCACAAGGTTTAGGTGTGTGTTTATGGGAAAGTCTAAATAGGTAAGACACTGATTTTGGACGAGAAGGTCTGGCTCGCAGGCTCCGCTCTAATTCATCCCAAAGGTGTTCTATTGGGTTGTGGTCAGGCCAGTCAAGTCCTTCCACACCAAACTTGCTTATCCATGTCTTTATGCACTGCATCCGATGCTTCGCATTGCACTTGGGTATTGTAAGGCTTGGATGCAGCTGCTCGGCCATGGAAAACCATTCCATGAAGCTCTATACAGTGTGTAATGTTCTTGAGCTAATCTGAAGGCCACATGCAGTTTGAAGGACTGTAGCTATTGACTCTGCAGAAAATTGGCGACCTCTGTGCATTATGCGTCTCAGCATCCTCTGACCCTCCTCTGATACTCTGATACTTTGTGATTTTATGCGGCCTACCACTTCATGGCTGAGTTCCTGTCGTTCCCAATCGCTTCCACTTTGTTATAATACCATTGACTGTTTATTAAAAGAGTAGCGAGGAAATTTCACGACTGGATTTATTGTACAGGTGGCATCCTATCACTGTACAATGGTGGAATTCACTGAGCTCCTTAGAGAGACCCATTCTTTTACAAATGTTTGTAGAAGCGGCCTGCATGCCTAGGTGCTTGATTTTAAACACGGATTTTAACAATGGAAGTGATTGGAATACCTGAATTCAATTATTTGAATGGGTGAGTGAATACTCCTGCCAATATAGTGTACAGTATATGAGACACCATATTATCTGTACTACAAATTTTGTAATATATATTTATTAAGCCTGCATTATTATGTACAAAACCATTCACTATTTCCAAACGTACCTTAAAAATTAATAGATAAATAACATTACATAAGAATAATTGCATGTCTATAAAGAAAGCAACATATTACATGACAGACCAGTTGTTAGATTCTTGGTTTTGCATAAAAATAGAAAGGAGCACATGTGCCAGAAGAACGTTGCCATATTCTCCAGCATGCTTTTTAAACCATCCAGCTGTTTTACTTACTGTAGATGCAGATTTGTGCAGTTTTATAACACTACTGATTATTTTCAAGCAAAGCATTTTAACAGTCTTTAGTTCTCTTTATAAAAGTTTCTTTTATTTAGAAATGCTTCACCAAGTGATCTCCATTCATGGCCACATCTTTTCTTCTGGCATTTGATTTTGTTGCCAAGACATTTGCAAAGTACTGTAAGTAAAACAGCTGCTTGGCTTTACAGAGGGTGCTGGAGAATAGGAGAATGGTCTACATTAGTTGTTGTTGTTGTTGTTCCAAGTGAATCTAAATGCAATTAGACGTTATGTCTAATATGTTATGTTAAACAAATACAAATAAGCAGTGTAGAATAGCCATATTTTATTATCCTCCAAGTAATAAAAAATCTGTTTCTGTGGCTACTAAACATGAGCATACAGTAGTTCTTCAGGTGCACAATTTGTAATCTATGCAGTATGTACGGTACTGTGCAAAAGTCTTGAGCCACCCCTTATTTCTTCATATTCAATTAAAGTATGTACATTAAATTAAAGAGATGTGTCATGATCCTGATACAAAGGGATCGGACGCAGATGCAAGTGTAATCACCCCAAAAGTCTTTATTTGTTCTTCTTAACCAAAAGTCCTTAAACAGAAAACTCAGATCTTCTTAAACAAACCAAAAAGTCCTTTAAACGGAAAACTCAGAACTTGTCTTGTCCTT
>JAQMYL010000033.1:8768348-8779336 GCA_030014365.1 Clarias pachynema | reverse complement strand
TAGCACGATGATCTCATCTTAGATGTGTCAGTTCATCTCGGATGTGTCAAGCGACGTACGAAGAATACCCCCCTGGTGATTGTGGAGGCTGTTTGAGCGTAATGTTTAAGAATCCATTTTGAGAGGATTTTAGCTTGTGAGACGTTATTCCGTGGTCATAAAGTGATGAAAATGGTCAGCAACAGTACTCAGGTAGGCTGTGGCATTTAATCGATGGTAAAATGTCCAACATGTGCCAAGAAAATATCCCCTACACCATTACTCCATGACCAGCCTGAACTGTTGATACAAGGCGGGATAGATTCAGCGGGATAGCTTTTTTGTTTCCACCATATTCTGACCCTACCAGACTGTTGTCCTAGTTTCTTGTTGACATGAGTGGCACCCGATGTGGCACCTCATCTGCGTTAGGGTTTGACGTGTTGTGCATTCAGGGATGCTCTTCTGCATACCTCTTTTAATGAGATTGAGTTATTTGAGTTACTGTTGCATTTCTATCAGCTTGAACCAGTCTGGCTATTCTCCTCTGACCTCTGGAATCAACAAGGCATTTTCACCCCGACACCTGTTGTTCTAAGGAGATTTTCACTTTTTCAGACCGTTCTCTGTAAACCCTAGAGATTGCTGTTGGGGAAAATACCAATAGATCAGCAGTTTCAGAAATACTCAGACCAGCCCATCTGGCACCAACAACCATGCCAAATTCAAAATCACTTACATCAGTTTTACTCTCTTTTGATATGAGTCTACATATTGTACATAATTATATTGAATTGCTGCCTAGCGATTGACAGATTAGATATTTGTGTTAATTATCAGTTCACCTTTTGTTTTGTGTTAATCATCAGTTTACCTTTATTTTTATCTAATGAAGTGGTCGGTGTGTATGTTGACAATACGTTATTAATAAACATCAAATTCTAAAAAGATATTGTTTACTTGTTGCAATTAATGACAGTTCTTGCACCTTAATATTTGCTGATTCTTTTACTGTTAACTGTTACTCAGCTTAATAACAGGTTGGTGTTTCCATTTATAGGTAGCCAAGGAGCTGACACAGAGGAGCGGCTCGTTGAGCATCTCCTAAATCCTGCTCATTACAACAAATTGATTCGGCCAGCAACGAATGGCTCGGAGTTGGTGACTGTGCAGCTGATGGTCTCACTGGCGCAGCTTATTAGCGTGGTGAGGACAACGTTCTTTTTTATATGACCAAATGTGCATGAAACATTTCTACATAATATGCATTACTTTAAATAGTGATATAGTGGAACCTTGGATTGCGAGTAACATGGTTTGCGAGTGTCCTGCAAGACAAGCAAAGATTTGTAAGAAATTTTGACTTGAAAAACGAGCAAGTCTTGGTTTACGAGTACCGAGTATCATGTATCACGCATGCGCTTCTTGTTTTGACGCGGAGTGTCACGTGATCACAACTGAACCAACGTTTTTCTCTCGCTTCGCTGTGGAATTGTGGGCAATCGTCTCCACTGCTGGGTCTTAGTTCTCGTCTCTTACTGGTATAATCAACATCCAATAAAAACATATTTTATTTTGTGTTTGTAAGCGCGTGTGTACAGCGTGCGTGTACCGTTTATTATAACACACGTGTGCGCACATGTAAAGCAAAAGAAAGTCTCATTAGAGAGGATAAAGATCCATTTTCTCCCTCTCTGTATCAGCCTGTCATTATGTGTGGCGCACGTCATGGTGGACACCGTGCCCCTTCACACGCACACCCATTTTCCTTTCGCCTTTACACACACATACACACACACACACACTCTCTCTCTAATGGAAACATTGCTCTGTTGCGACTATTTTTAAATGTAAAGTGTGGGTTAATTTGTTTTATTTTTACTTTATAGCAGTGATTCTGTTAGTGTGTGCTCATGCAAGTGTTATGAGCGTTGTTCCTTGTTAATTTTTCCGATAAAACAGTTTATGCGTGTGTGTGAAACTTAAATAAGAGAGGAGGAGGGGTTACAGTGTAAGATGAGAAGAGGGAGAGGGGCGGGGTCTGATTCCTCCTCTCCTCTTACTTTAGCTTCACACACACACACAAACACATACACGCATGCATAAAACACTTATCTGTTGGGATTTATTTTTACTTTTTTATTTTTATTTTTTTATTTTTTATTAATTATTTTTATGTTTTTATTTTTTGGGCTGTGGAACGAATAATTTGAGTTTCCATTATTTCTTATGGGGAAATTCCCTTTAGTTTACGAGTGTTTTGAAATACGAGTCCACCTCCATAATGAATTATGCTCATAACTCAAGGTTCCAATGTATTTGATATAATTGATATAATGACCCATTGCATGATTTTACCTAACTAAAAGATTTTTGCAACTAACCAATAACTATAAAAGCCTTAAAGCTTGCATAAAGTTCCTCAAAAATTAAATAAACATGTCATAGTTGAATTTAAAGCTAATAATAATTTCGTATGTTTAGGTTAAACTCATTAAATAGAACACACAATGAAGTGCTGTTTGAATTTTGCATAATAGATCCTCTGTTAAGTCTGTCAGGCTGTGGTGCTACTGACATTTACTGTTAAATAATGCAGAAACTCTTGACAGTATTGACCTTCATAGGAAAGCAGTTAATAGTGTAAATTATCTTTCATAACGAATTAAATAAAGAAAAACATATTCCGAGGAATATAGTCCAACTAGGGATCATGGAGGCCAATGGTGACCATTGTATTTTTGTTCCATTTTAACAACCGTGGTAAAACTTTCACACACACATACACACACTGTAGGTAATTTGGGAACTTGAATAGGCTTCTCTGGGTTTTCAAGAGATAAAATTTTTTATGTTGTGCTACAGTGACACCATCAGGCCACTTTGGGCCCATCTTACTTGTCTGAGTGCTGAAATGGAGTACAGTACTTACTGTGGAGCAAATTTGAATGCTTCTACAACTTATGGTTTGGTCTGCATCATTTGGGGGGAAAAAATAAGGTTACAGAACTACTAATATATTGAACATATTAAAATAATGCTCATACCAAGTATGTTTTGTAAATGTACAGGTTAACAAAATTGTCATGTTCCAGTCTATACTGGTCTCCATGAAAACCCTGAATCCTTTAGTCCCAGATTATCATAAATACTACCATGTGACCCAGATGTCTGACGATAGTAACTATCGTCAGACTTCTTATAGGCCTCATCTGTTCACAATCATACACAGTCCCAAAAGAAATTAGAAATTGCATTTGCCTGAGCCAGAATCTTTTCATGGCCAAGGAGCTCATTGCAATCTTGTCAGGAGTTGTCCATGCCCTCTGGTCAATTCAGTCCCAGCAACCCATGCTCAGTCAGTGCTCAACATTAATGCCCGCTTGCCCAGAACAAGTGTAAAGCCTCATGTAACTGTCAGAGTGGCCAAGGGAAAATAAATGTGACATTGTTATCCATGTTCCTCTTTTGAGACAATTATTGTTGTTGCATTGCATCTGTGATCAGAGGTTCTGTACCTGGCTTGCGTCCCAATCATATACTGTTTTCCTGTCTTGTTGACCAGTTGAAGGCTGTTTGTAACTGTGCTTTTGGTCTTTTTTATGATGAGTATTTATGGCTTAAAAGGTTCCTTTAACCAGCTAAAACTGGCTGCCTGGGAAGAAACAGTAAAATGAGACATGAAGAAAAAGACAACAGAAAACCAGCACCATCAGCATACAGTATGTGCGACAGGAGCCTTTATGTGTCACATACGCTTTACAGCACAGTGACATTCTTTTCATTGCATATCCCACAAACTTTTTGTTAAGAGGCTATCATCAGAGTGCAGGGTCGTTCATGATACAGCACTCCTGGAGCAGCGACTGTTAAGGGCCTTTGCGCAAGGGCCCAACACTGGGAGCTTGGTGGTATTAGGGGTGGATCCGCCAGCAGACTGCTCAGCAACCTAGATCCTAAACTGTTTAAGCCACCACTGTCCATTTTATTTTCAGAATTTATTTCAAAAAGTAAAACACTCATAGTATATTCTAGATTCATTACATGTCAAGTGATGTTCAGTGAATCTCATGAAAATCAAAAATCTAGTATCTCAAAATATTTCAATATTTCCTAAGATCAAAAACAGATTTGCAATAAAGAACTGTCCAACGTCTGAAAAGTACGTTTTTATGCACTCAATATTTGGTTGGGGCACCTTAAGGATCAACTACTTCATCAATGTAACATGGCATGGAGGCGATTAGCCTGTGGCACTGCCGAGGCGTTACTAAAGACCAGGTGGCTTGCTTTAGCAGATAGCATCATGTCAGCTCATCTGTGTTGTTAGGTTTTAAATCTTCCCCATAGATTCTTTATGGGGTCAAGGTCTGTACCCCATACCTTAGTTGACTAGCCAATTAAGCACAGTAATATCATAGTCAGCAAACCAGTTTGTGGCAGTTTTTGCACTGTGGGCAGGTGCTACTGTAAGTCCTGCTGGAAAAGGAATCGGCATCTACGTACAGTAAAGCTTGTCAGCAGATGGAAACGTGACCTGCTCTAAAAAATCCTCTAAAAAGCTGCGTTGACTTTGGACTTCATAAAACACAGTGGACCAACACTATGATATGACAGCACTGAAAATCATCACCAACTATAGAAACTTCACACTGGACTTCAAGCAACTTGGATTCTTTGTCCAGACTCTGGGACATTGATTTCCGAATGAAATGTAAAGAGGACCTTAGCCCAGGTAAGATGCTACTGACATTGTATTTGGTTCAGGAGTGGCTTGATACTAAGAACAGTTGTAGCCCATTTTCTAAAGACATCTGTGCATGATGTATCTTGATTCACTAACTCCAGCCTTACTTCACTCATTTTGAAGCTCTCACAAGGTCTTAAGGTCATCAGTCTGCAGTCATCCCTATTGCTTGTGCAATTTTTCCTATCACACTTTTCCCTTTGAGTCAACTTTCCAAGAATATGCTTCGATATAACACACTGAAAAAAGCCAGCCCTTTCAGCGATGACCTTCTGTGGTTTACTCTCTTTGTGGACGATGTGATGATTGTCTTCTGGATAACTGTCTTCCCCATGATTATGGTTGCATGGACTGAACTAGATCAGACGTACGTGGTATTTATATTATATAAATATTAATTTACAAGCTCAATTGATATTCCAATATTTTGAGACACTTGATTTTTGATTTTCATGAGTTGAAAGCCACAATGATTAAAATTAAAACAAAGCAGGCTTGAACTGTTTCAGCTGACATGATTGCACAGGTACTAGTTCTAGCCCTTTTGACCGAACGACACCATTCAAATTTCGTTTGGTTTATTGTGATCCTATGTGCTGCTCTCGTGTACATCTGTACAATCGATTATGTATTAAAATGAATGAGAAGAAATGAGCAATTGTCCAGCATGACATACAAAGCTTCATCAGCATTTCCAGTATGTCCACAAATAGAGCAGTACATATGTTTCCCGTGGGTAGTGTTGCTGCTTTCTAAGCTTGAGACCTGGGTTACATTTTTATAGTCGCTATAAACAAAATAAAAAAAGGGAATGTCCTCTTTTGCAGCATCACACTGTTGTTTTCTTGCAGAAATGAATCTATAGTCATCAGGTTGTTTTATAACAAGCATGGTACCTAGTATTTAAAAATGAACTTTTAATTAAATTTAGACAAAAAAGTCGTCTTTATGGAGCAATTAAGATTTATGAATGAATTAAAAATTTCTGTAAACAACTTTATAGAATCAGATTAGTTGCCATGGTGGCTTAGTGGTTATTAAAAATTAACCTATTCAAAGTAATATGTCAAACAACAGTTTCATATAAATAAAAAAATTTTTTTTTTCATTTTTGACAAGTAATGTTGGCTTTTACTGAAAAGCTTGATGTTGATGGCTGAATCTATGGTTAAGTAAGTCCTATGCATAAGCAGAGATTGATCGTTAGTTAAATGAACAATAGACAGAAATAGTTTAAACATAGAAAACACTGTTTCAGATACGGTTAAATGACTAAACATTCTTCAAGCAAAATTAGCATTGTTTTTTTCCCCCCATTTCAACACAATTCGCTGCACATGCAAATCGAAATCCCTAGAAACCATTCTTTCCTGACCCTGCTTCAGTGGAGCCATAACATGGCAGGTGGACCAAGAAATTACACACACCTTCCAGCAATTATGTTCACATGTCTGAGACAGCCACTGAAATAATAGATAATTTGGAATAGTTGAAAATAGTCTGAAAAGAGTTGATGGAACAGTTATGGATTTCGATCCGTGTCACTTGAAGATACCAGTCCCAAACCAACCAGCAAGTAGAATGAGCCATGTGAACTGACAGAACTGAATATTTTTCTACAGTCATACAAGTAACACATGCAGAACACGTGGTGTGAAATGAACAGACAGTTGTCATGTGGGCAGTGGTGGATTTAGCAATTTGGGGGCTGAAGGCGAACATGGATATGGGGCCCTCTGCATTCATTTTAAAAGTCTTACCTTAAACTTCCATTCACTCGTCATCCCACAGCAATCTTATCCAGCTGTCTAGAACAGCCCTGTTGAAAAAAACAACAACAAAACATTAACAGGTTAACTAATGCACAAACAATTTTCTACAATTAGAATGTAACTCATTGTCAGTTTACATATCTGATACAGATACCTTTGTATATCAACATGATCAGCAGATTAATAGTTGACGATTGGCCTCGATTGTCTTCTATGCTGTTTCACTAAAGTAAGAAAACCCATGACAGGTCAATGGAGTGACAAATAATAACCAAAGAATACTTATTAAAATAATTACCTCTTATCTTTATCCTTGCCTTCCCGTCTTTGTCTTACTCTTCTTCACTCTGTTTGTCTGTCTTCTTCTTCTTCTTTCCCTTTAATGCTTTTAATTTCATGTATTTCTCCTGCTACTTGACTGCTTTCTTTTTCTCCTTCCAATCCTTTTAATGCATTTTACCGTTTCTCTTCGTCATCACGAAAAACATATAAATATTGGGGTGTTGGATTAAGAATAATATGAAAATAATGTTAATTAAAAAATATTGTGTGCATGGCTGGGGTAAATAGTGTGGGCCAAGACACTTAATCTGGCCTTGCAAGCTTTGGCTTCAACAAACTTTGTTCTTCCTGACTCCATATCCACTGCTTTTCTGACTTTGTGCTCAATGGAGAGAATAGCAGGTGCAGACAGCGCAGTAACAATGACAAGTGTGACATTGTTGACCTGAGGTGACTTGTGACTATGTACAGGCGTGAAAAATTGTGTTACCTGCCAAAGATCCTATTAATTGTCTGTTCTCCTCCCATTTTTTCTGCACCACTTGAGTAACTTCGTTTCATGGCTGTAGATGGAAGTCTCCCGCTCCTCAATCAAACTGCAGTGAATAACTTTCCGCTTTCATCACACGGAATGTACCATTGTAGTGTGTGTTTCGGGGGGGGGCCTAAAACGCTTCAATGCAACTCGCATGGCGTAATGGCATTCTAATGCAATTTCAGCAAGTGGATTTTAATTATTTTTAAATGTTAGATGTAAGTGCTGGCAAAAACTCCTTAGTTAGGCTTAAGTCATGGGGCCCTGGCAGGTCTGGGCTCTAGGCGCTCGCCTACTTTTGCCTAATGGTAACGCCGCCTCTGCATGTGGGAATGTAGGGTATGTCAAAGCTGCCCAAACTGATCCATTATAAAATGCTTGGATGACTACTGCATCTGCATTACCTGCCACTTTATTAGAAACACCCATACACCTGCACATTTAGGCAGTTATCTAATAATCCAATCAGGTGGCCTCAGTGAAATGCAACAAAAAAAAATCATGCAGATAAAGGTCAAAAGGTTCAATTAATATGCATTTGAAACATTAGAAGGAAGGTTGGGAGTGATCTCTTTGACTTTGATCTTGGCATGGATGTTGTTACCAGAAGAATTGGATTAAATATGTCATAAACTGCTGATTTCTCAAAAATTTGACACACAGCAGTCTCTAGAGTTTTCACAGAATGGTGTGACAAATGAAAAACACTGAGTGAGGGATAGTTATGCTATGTGTGGAAGTGCATTGGTCATAGGACGTGTCTGAGAATAACGGACAGAGTGGTTTGAGCTTGTAAGAAGTACAGAGTAGCTCAAATAATCACCTTAGTGAACAGAAAATCATTTCAGCTTGCCACCCAGCCACCAGAAAAATATTAACAATATTAGATTTTCAACACCGGGGCACTGGTGGTTCAGTAGTAGGTGTTTCGCTGCCATGTGGAAGGCCCAGGTTCGATTCCCAGCCAGTCCCCAAACCCCAGCCAATGGATGCAGTGCCGGTCCTAAGCGTGGATAAAATGGGAGGGTTGCGTCAGGAAGGGCATCCAGCGTAAAAAACCTGTGCCAAGCTCGTATGTGCGGACCGGATGATTCTCTGTGGCGACCCCTTGCCGGGAGCAGCCGAATGACCAACAACACAATCAATTTTCTATACTATAATCATATTTTTGCATATAAAAACAGTCATCCTCTTTTTTTATTTTATCAGTATTTGCTGGTAATAAATTGCTGGTTCATTCTCTCCATTATGACTTGCTGGTGCACCTTACTGTATGTACAGTTTAATTCCATAGAAGCAGTATTTTCATATTCATATATTATTTGATAGCATTTTTCTACCTCATTAATGCACCTTAAATTATATGGAAACTCGCTTCACCTGAACAGCTCCCGGACGTACATGCAACTTACGTAGCTGGCGTTCGGTTTGGCACAGGCAGGTCCGGTCGCTCGTATGCCAAATTGCTTTGCATGCCGAGGCAAATTCCTTGCAAAATTTTAGTTCTTAAAGCAAAAATTCTTAAGGCCGATGGTAAGTTCGTATGCCGAGGTTTCACTTTAATTGAGACCACTGTGCATTTGTTTGCAGTAAAGTATATGGCGAGTGTATGTTCAGTTAATAAAATGCATTATATTCTGGTTCCTTGGGTACCTGAGCTATAGTTTGACTGTCAATAACTAATTAACAAATCTAATAAATAAGTTGTGAATTGTATTGTGTAATCATGATAAAGGTTCTACAATCACACCAGTGTGTAACAGAAAGCTACAACTGAGCTGGCTTTGATTCTCACTGGCACTTTTACTATAACAATTTCTGGAATTGTTTGCTAATTGCATTGATTATTGCGTGCTCTGTGCCTTTAGTGCTTTGTAAATCACAAGGTGTGTTACCTAGGCTGCAGGATTAACGCTAATGCTCTGAAATGCATCTCTAGGGGTTTGGTTAGCCCTGAAAGTGAATGAATTGATATTTTAGAACGTTGCCCTACTGATTCTAGGCTACAAACTACAACATAGTCAATGATATAATGTTTTTTTTTTTCATATTTCATCTCATGTTGTTTTAATGTATTTTTTGGTATCGTCATATTGCACTCTTTATAAATAAGTAATGTATTTCTTTTAATTCTGTGGATTGCCATTTTAATTTTATTGCTGTTTTAACGACAAGCTTATATGATTCACCTTTATGATTTTTTACATGTCTGTGTGTTAACAGCACGAGAGAGAGCAGATCATGACCACAAACGTCTGGCTCACTCAGGTCAGTCCCTACTTACAAATGCATTCCTTTCCTCCACCTCTACCACACTTCATTCTTCAGGTTCACAAACATACACACTTACACATCAACACACATGCATGCATAAATTAACTGAGGGTCAGTAGCACCTGAGCTGTGGAGGGCAATGCCAGCTATTTGCTCACACCATTTATCCAGACGCATACATAATACTCGGGGCTGAACTGTTTGATCATTTCCTTCATGGTGAAACATCTGGCTTGGCAGGAGTGTTGCCTGCTGTCAATAAAACACTGCTACACTGCTTTCATGGTAATGATGGTCAGCTCTGTGTGTGGGTGTGAAAGCTAAAATGTAATCATTTTAATGGCTCTTTTCTAATCAATGCCAAACAGGATGTATGCTAAATGACCATCATTATTGCTAGACATTCATTAGTCTCTACATGTACTGTATGGGTGTAAAGGTGACAGCTTGTAAGTTTTTATGGCTTTAAATTTTCTCATTTAGGGTATCTATCAAAGGTTGTAGTAGCATGTAATTTCTCCAGCTTTCTAATCAATGAATTTCCATCATCACTGCCTAAGAGAAGCAATACTGGTAATACTGAGATTAGATTATATTGCACAACCTGTTAATTCGATTACACTCCTACTAAAGACTACTTCATAAGGTACACCTTGTTAGTACTAGGTTGGTCCCCCTTTTGCCTTCAGTAGCGCCTTAATTATTCATGGCAGAGATTCAACAATGTGCTGGAACCATTCCTTAGAGATTCAGGTCCATATTGACATGATAGCATCACACAGGTGCTGCTGATTTATCGGCTGCACATTCATGATGCAAATCTCCCATTCCACCACATCCCAAAGGTGCTCTAATGGATTGAGATCTGGTGACTATCAAGAAACCAGTTTAACATGATTTTAGCTTTGTGTTATGGCACGTTATCCTGCTGGACATAGAGGGATGGACATAGTCAGCAACAATGCTCAGGCAGGCTATGGCATTTAAACAATAGTCAACTGGTACTAAGTGAGCCAAGGTGTGTCACAAAAATACCCCCCTACACCTTTATGCTACCATAACCTCCCTGAATGAGGGATGGATCCATGATTTTGTTGTTTATGCCAAATGCTGACCCTACTATTCTGAGAGACGGTTGTGCAAGAAAATCAGCAGTTTCCGAAATACTCAGACTAACCCGACTGGTACCAATAACCATCATCATCTGTCACGGGGCGTGGCGGAACGAGGTGAATCCAAGTGCAGATGAGAGACAGCAACGTTAAGCAAGAGCGCGGTCGGAATGCGGAAGCGGGGGTAAATACCGGGAGAGCAGTCAGCGTAGCGTCTAAGCCAAATCGTGAAACAAGAGCCGTAGTCAAATGGGGAAGCGTTAAGTCGGTAACCGGGAAATCTAGCA